>VNJO01010881.1:0-263667 GCA_008042535.1 Drosophila tani | reverse complement strand
AGCAGCGCAAGAAGCAGCAGGAGGAGTACGACACCATCATCGCCAAGTTCTTCACCAGCGTGCTGCCCTGTCCGCTCTGCAACCTGATGGTGCACAACTTCACGGAGATGCAGCGCCACCACCGCCTCACGCACCAGGTGGATCCCGGCTACATGATGTGCTGCGGCCGAAAGTTCACGCAGCGCAAGGTCCTTGCCGAGCACGTGCAGGTCCACTGGAATCCCGATCACTTCAAGTGCACGGTGTGCGAGAAGTCGTTCCAGAACTCGCGGCACCTGGAGTCGCACCAGCAGGTGCACCTGGATCCGGCCGTCAAGCTGACCTTCAGCTGCGACCTCTGCTCGAAGACCTTCCTCAGCAAGACGGCCATTGACTACCACAAGCTGAACAAGCACGTGCCCAAGTCGGAGTTCAAGTTCACCTGCTCCGAGTGCAATAAGAAGTAAGGTCAATCTTTCTCCTTAAAACTCTAGAACCTATACCATTTCCCCAACAGATTCCTTACCGAGCGCAAGCTGAAGAACCACATGAGCTCCATGCACGACCCGGAGAGCACCATCATCTGCGACAAGTGCGGCAAGCAGATGCGCACAAAGATCATCCTGAAGAAGCACCAGGAGCTCATGCACTCGGACAAGCCGCGCCCCGAGCCGGAGCTGAAGCAATGCCAGATCTGTGGAGCCTGGCTGAAGGGCATGACGGGACTGAAGCAGCACATGAAGAGCATCCATGTGGAGAGTGTGGGCGAGCATCGGTGCCACATCTGCGCCAAGGTCTCCCCGAATGCCAGGGCTCTGAGGCGTCACATCTACCACAACCACGAGTGCGAGCGCAAGTTCAAGTGCACCATGTGCGAGAAGGCCTTCAAGAGGCCGCAGGAACTGAAGGTGATTACAGCAAACCTACTCTTAAAGTGAAGATTATAACCATTTGCTTATATCCTTGGCAGGAACACACCTCTACCCACACGGGCGAAGTACTCTACACCTGTCCCAACTGCCCCATGACCTTCTTCTGCAGCGCCAACATGTACAAGCATCGTCAGCGCCTGCATCGGGCCCAGTACGAGGCGGACAAGAACCAGCCGAAGCCACCGAACATCCTCAAGATTTCCCGCAACGCCTCCGCGCACACCAAGATCTCCAAGCAGGAGATCTAGCACACCTACGAGGTTCCCTCTCACACGGACCTTGATCTAGTTTATAATTTGTAATTGTCCCCTTTACGCCCTAATTTATTATTTTAATTATTTCGAACCCCAATTATACATATGTATGTTTAGTTAACTTAAGACAGTGGTCCCGGCACAATTTTGCATTTGTATGAGTGAAACTTGAACACTATGGCTACCCTGCAGTTCCTGTCATCAACGTTTCATCAACGATTCATCAAAAAAAAACTTTGTTGTTGATAAATCATCGATGAAATTCCAAACTGTTGATGAAATTAACAAGGGCATGTCCTAGGCTGTCATCACTGACAAATTCATCAATGATTCATCATCCTTTCATCAACATTTCACCGATGATTTATCAACAATTTCACCAACATTTCATTAACATTTCATCAACATTTCATCGATGATTCATCAACAATTTCACCAACATTTCATCAACAATTTCACCAACATTTCATCGATGATTCATCAACTTAATTTTTGAAGAGAGAAATTGAGCGAGAGTCGATTTTGACACGATTGAACGAGAGCGTCAGTTCGGCCGAAGACGAAGTCTGCGCGTTGATGAAACGTTGATGACAACTGGTACTGCAGGGTAGATATGAGAAAACAAAAAAAGCTAAATCATTTTGTAATATGGCAACAAAAAGAGCTATAACCTAAAAACTAGCTATTTAACGCTAAAAAAGGCTAAATCTAGCCACACAATTACAATTTGTCTGCACTAATTCTTCAGTTTCCTTTTGTGCATACTTTTTCTTCTGTTCTCTTTTGCGCTTACTTTATCTTCTTTTCTCTTTTGTGCATACTGTGCGTGAACGGCAGCGACGCCGACTGAGAAAAATCCTATCCCTTGGTATAGGGCCGTGCCGACCACTGACTTAAGACGATCAAAGCAGAGACCCCCCAACCCCAACCCCACACACACATTTAATAATTTAAACTTAAAGTTAAGCTAAGAGTATTGATAAATAAATGCGAAACAAAACAACAAGTTGGGAATGTCTTTCTTTCTTTATAATTATTTACAAGGATGGCTTAATTGCACCTTATATAGAACGCAATGACATTTACATGGTTTCTTTTGTTTCATTCGTTTTTACACATAGTATGCATAACTTTAAAATATTTATATATAGGTAGATACTGTATCTCTCACACGTTTCTCGCTTAACTCTCTCTCTCGGTACACAATTCTCGAGGAAAAACTGAAAAAACTTTACATACGAATTGAATAGAATATTATTGTTCATTTCTCCAACGCTGCTGCAGGTGGTTTTGGTTTTTTTGGGTTAACACGAAGCGGCTCGAGCGGCTCTCCTCAGCATAAATTGGATTACTTGTTAGTATGCAAAAACAGCGATTTTTCTAGGCAACATTTATAAATACAATACTTCCGTTAATTAATTGTTTTTGTCTTTACTCGAAACGCATCAAAGTTTTTGTTTTTTGTTAGCAAAAGTTCCGTGGAAAACTTTCGGTTTGCGACACCATTTTCTTTGCGGGTTGCTCTTAAAATTTACTTTGGGCATGTTTTTGTAGGTCGGTTAGTCACGGATACGGATACGGATACAGATACCAAGCACGAAACGAGAGACGAAAATGTTTGTAAAACAAAATGTAACTCAAGTGTTTATTTGTATAGCTACCAAAAAACAAACAAAAATGGAGAATTATGTGTGTGTGTTGTGTGTGAATTTGGCTACGGGTTAAACATTCTGTTCATCATTCATCACAAGGCATAAAGAACAACATAAAATACTGTTTAGCGAACTGAAGAGGGGGACAAGGGACAAAGAACAAGATCGGGGTAATCGGTAGTAAGTAAGTAGTAATTGCAAACGTTTTTTTGACTTGTGTTGAAGCGCGCGAACCGGAAGTTGATTTGAGGAAACAAACAGAGAATAATTCGGCAACGCGTAACATAAATAACAACAATAATTAGATAACAATGACTAAAATTATTTAAAGTATTCTATTAATTTTGCTTCATTTGATGTCTGCGAATGGTTCAGCTGATTTTAGGTTGGCTTTTCTTTTTCTTGTAGAGTAAAGTGTATTTTGTGTGGCTGGATGCAATGTTGCAATGTTGGGGTTTAGTTTAGTTTAGATCTTGGCCTGCTCCACCATGTCGATGTTGACCTTGTAGAACACGTAGGGATAGTATTCGGACTGGCCGAAGCCCAGGCCGGGGATGTCCACGTTCTGTTTGGAAAAATAACAGATTAATAATCGAATTTAGAGGTTGATATAGAAGGTAAGGTAAACCCACATCAGCACTGCTGACTTGGCCGCCGGCGGAGGCGCCATCCAAATGGCCATACAGCTGGTTGAGCACATCACGCAGACGCTTCACACTCTTCTTGTTGGGCTCGATGAGGATGGCCTGGAAGTTCACAGGCAGGCCGTACCTAGAATTAGAAGTAATAAATAAAAAGAGATCCCTTTATATATATATTTTTTTATATATTTATAATCTTAAAGCTTACCTCAGCACGGATTCCACGAAAACGCGCAGAGCCTTGACGTGGATCAAGGCGCAGAAGGCCTCGCTGAAGTTCACCTTCAGCCAGCGCACCAGGGGTCCCTGTAATCATTTATAAATTATAATCTCTGCTCCCAGGAACCTCTACCCCTCCTAGGCTACTTACAAACTGCTTCTTCTTGTCCGTCATCAGCTTGGTCATCTCGTTCTTGCCGGCGGCCAGCTCCTCCTCGTTGTAGACAAAGTCACGGACAATGAACTTGCGCTCGCGGGCATGGAGCTTGAACTCCTCGGCCACCTTCTTGAACAGAGTCACATTGAACAGGCAGTAGTCGCTGTCCTCCTGGATGAGCTGCGTGGAGCGGGGCACGATCATGTCCGTGATCTTCTCGTAGTTGGTCAGCCAGTCGTTGGCCATGACCCTAATTTATAAAGGAAAGATAATGAAGTACTTGAAGATAAGTACAGGAAAGGGAAACTCACTTGGGCACAATGACCAGCAGGGTGGTCAGGTACTCAGAGTCCAGAATGAAGTGCTCCTTCTTGACCAAGTCAGCCAGATTCCTGGTCAGCAAGCTGCCACTGTTATGAGGATAATTAGAGGCATGAATATGGGATATAGATAGACCTATCTGACTCCCACTCACGTCTTCTTCTTCTCCAGGTTCTGCAGGTTGCCCTTGAGGTTGTTGTAGGCCTGCGACTTGGTCTTCAGATCACCATCGATCTGGCCAATCTGCTTGGAGATAATGTCGGCAATGTTGCGCAGCGACTGCTTAATGGGGTACTTGGCCATGTCCCACTGGAAGCGGGTCAAGTACTGCGGCAGTTCGGCTATATTAATTCGATGGAAACATTGTTAGTCAAGTCTGTAAGGCCTAAGGGTTCAATAGTTGACTCTTAGTGGGCTAGCAGGAACAATCGGGTTGTTGTTCCAATTAATGTTCAAGTACAAAACGAAATCGAATAAAGAATACATAGTAATTGTTCTAAAAGTATAGAATTAGTTGGAAGGAAACTATAGGCTCGGAAGCTATATAAAATATTAAATTAAATAGTTATAAAAATATAAAAAAGGTAACTGAAAAATGCTGGTTAGTTCAGACATTACAAATATATATATATATATAGGGTTACTCAGACACACACACGCACACAGGATATTTAGTTATTAGATTAATAAAAGGAACGAATTTGGGATGCAAATACATAGGCTACGGGGATTACGGGGGCATTGGGACTAGGCATATTAGTCGCAATTGGAAATACCTTTCGTGTCACACGGCTGGACTTTGAAAACATAATGCTGTGTGTGATATATTTATAGAGATACACTATATAGACACTCAAAGGGGAAATAAAGAGGCAAACAAAGCAAACACAGTAACTCATTGGGCTTGGCTTGGGCAAAGCTGCATTTATTTCAGAATTAGAATTAGATTGGTGATTGATATAGCTTAATGGGTATCGGCGTTAATCGTGGCTGTAATGATGTGGAGCGCAGAACAACATTTGGTTGGTGATTTTGGTTGGTGGTGAGCGTACACTGAAAGAACAACATAATCGCTTTTACACTTTTACACTGGTACAAATAATCAACGGATCCGTGTGTGTGGCTCATATACAATATCATATTCATATCGAAAGTCGCGAGAAAGCAAAACGAAGCGCAAACAAAGGGCGTTTGCAAAAATATATAAAATATATAAAATATATAGTATAGAGAGTATATATAGTATATATAGTATAGTGGTTCCACAGAGAGAAAAAGGAGAGCAAATCAAAAGTGGCGAAACAATCACTTGGCTAAAAAGTTGCTTCAACTAAAAGACAGAACAGAAAGTCCTCCGATTGCAAGTCACCTCCCAAGGAGAGAGTGGACGACGTCAAAGAAGGTGAGTGGAGAGAGGCAGTGGTGATTGTGGTTGGTGGGTAACAACACATCAAGTTGCTCGGGAAAATCAGGGAACGGAAACAATAAAGATCAGTGGAAAGTGGAAAGAAAAAAGGAAACGAAACGAGGAGAGCAACAACGGCAACATCAACATGTACACTTATAGTAGGTATATGTCAACGTTGATCAAGATCAAAGAATCTCGGGTCGAGGTTCAACCCAGGCATGCTAACCTGGACTCAGCGGAAACTCGGGCGGCTCGGCGGGATCCGTGTCCGGACTGGATCGCCCCTGGCTACTACTGCCACAACAACTACTCACTGGAGACGATCTATGTGTTGGTGTTAAATTAAATCCATTGTTTATATTTAATTGACTCGGTGTAGAACGTTTGCTATAAATTTGATCGGCAAGAGAATTGAAGAAAGAGCGATAACTAGAGCGCGGTGTGGTCGATGCTTGATGCCAAAATGTCATTGCTTTGGATAGGTGTTGTTGTGGTGTCTGTTGGTATATTGGTGGCTGTTGGTGTTGGTGTGTCTGTGGTGTCTGTTGGTGTAACGTTTGTGGCTGCTGTGCCATGTCTTGGTGTCCTTGTGGGGTCTGTTGTTGGTGTCCTTGTGGTATCGGTTGTGCACTGTCATTGTTTGGTGAGTTGGTGTATTGGTGAATTGGTGTTTCGTGAGTTGGTGTTTCGGTGAGCGGGTGGCAAATGTGCGATTGTCGATGGGGAGTGATTTAAAAAAAGAAATACATTATTATTGCATTTGACTCGGTTTTCGGTTCTTAATCAACTCAAACATTTATGGACTTTCAGGTTTCGTATTGCTGGTGTGTGTTTGTTGTGTGTGTGTGTGTTTAATTTTGGATGAGAGCAGGCAAAGCGGGTGCACCATTTGTTTCAGTGTTGATTGTGTGGTGTTGTTGTTGTATCTTGTGTTTTTACAGCGTGTTTAGTGTGTTTTGTGGTGTTTTTTTGTTTCTGTTGGCTAGCTTAGCGGGATGACAGCGGGTGACTGGCTTTTATTATTATTTTTTGTTTTTTGTTTTCTGTTTTTTGTTTTTGTTTATTCTTGTTTTTCTGGGGGGTGCTGGCGATTGGCAACGTTTCTACAAAGTAGGTAATGCGATGATAAGATACCTGCTCTTCTTAGAGTTACGCTTGGGCTTATTGAACCACCAGTCGAAGGTGTCCGACAGGTCGGACTGCACACTGTGCGGACTCTTGGGGTCCTCGTCCGTCTCCCCATCATCGGGGGCCGCCGCATCGCCCTCGTCCTCCGACACGGACTTTTGCGTGGGCGATTGCAGCGGATTCGGATGGGAGTGATGCTGCCCTGGATGCGGCGGATGATGCGACGGATGCGACTGATGCTGCTGATGCGTGGGCAGGTGCAGCTGGCTCACGTGGCTGCCGCTGCGGAAGCTGAGCTTGTTATTGTTGATGCTGCAAGTGTTGTTATTCAGACGCTTGCTGTTAGATCGCGACATGCTGCTGTGCACCGAGCTGCTGGTCGTGGGCGCCGACGTCGAGAAGTAGGCCGAGGAGCAGGCGGAGGAGGAGGCCACGCCACCAGTTGAGGCTGCCGCTGCCGCGGCACTGGTGCTGGGTCCGCTGCCCAGCCCACTGCCCGTGGCTATCGCCGCCACCGTGGACAGGGCGCAGCGGGTGGCACTCAGCATGGAGGAGGCTGTCTGTGAGTAACACTCGTCCGCCAGGAGTGTGCTGGCCGTGGCACTGGTGCTGGGCGGGGCGCAGGCGAAGCACTCGTCGCACGGACAGGCATCGAACTCCGGCTCTGGCTCCGGCTCGGGGTCGTGGCTCGACGACAGGTTAGTCAGGCTGCCGCCAGATAGGGATCCGGGGGCTAGGGCATCGGAGGCGGGACAGGCACAGGCAGGCGGCGGCGGCGGCGGCAGCGGAAGATTAGGGGGCGGAGGAGTGGCGGGGGAACAGGCAGACTGTGACTGTGACGCTGGCGCGGATTTACCCTTGAGATCCTGGGGCAGCTGGTGGTGATGGTGGTGATGGTAGTGTTGGGGTTTGTTTTGGTGGTGCGTGTGCTGGTGTTTTCGCTGGTGTCGCAGGCTGAGATGCTTGATGCGCTGGTGGTGGCGACACGGCATGCTGTCGTCGGGTGGCCCAGGACCTGCATCGGTGAGGCACCATGTTCGGGTTCAGTCGGAGGATCAGGTTCAGGTTCGAGATCAGGTTTCGATCAGGCGATCAGGCGATTTGAGATGGAGTTGGAGTTACGATACAACACAAGGCATTTAGATTCGGTGGCAGGACTTAGTCTTACATTGATTTCTGTTCGCATTCCGCATTCCGCGGGGGGCCCGGACTCGGACTCAGGGGTTCGAAATAAATTAAAAGTAAAACTATATAGCATACATTTAGGGGCTAAACCTGACCGATTTACCTAGACAGAACTCTAAAACCGAACTGCTCATCATCGTTGTCAACCAAAAGCGAAACCAAAAGGTACTTATATATCTTTGATTGTAAATATTTTAAAAAGAAAATAACGAAAATCATATGGTGGGGGAAATGTAAGAAACTTGATACTCATGTGTGCTGGGGGGAGTTATTACTTTCTGGATCTGGGTCTTGGAATGTGTGTGAGTTAGGGAGAACTGAATGGCATCCCATGAACAACAGTGGAACAAAATATAGGTATGCATAATCTAGGGGGAACTCTGTGATTCCATGGCTGATATAGATATAGATGTTTGCGTCTCATTTTGTGCTTTCATTTGGATATATTTTGGGATTTTTCTTAGTTGCAGTGTAAAAGCGTTTCGTTGTTGTTGTTGCTGTTGTCTTTGCTGTTTCCACGCGTTTCCAATTAGCTCTAATTGCAAATGTAATCTCCCCATCTTACCCAATTAGCGAAATGCGATGACTTTGAGTGAGAAAAGCGCATGAGAACAGGTGCAACACACACACAGACACAAACTCCCCTCGCAGGCACACATACACGGGCAGGCTTTTCCAAGTTTCCGAGGAAAATGCATCTCCTATAGCCTAAAGCCTGGCGACCGTGTGTGCGTGCGAGTGAGCGAGCTAGCTGGAGGAAAATGGTAACAGAAATAAGCGTTTTTCCAAGCGGATCGATGCAGGTGAGAGTATTAAATGAGACAACACACACACACACACACAGACAATCACACACGCACAATATGTAGTTACAACAGTCTATATAGAGAGGATACATATATACATTATATGCATGTACAGTACATATTGTTATTTTTATACAAATAATAGTTACATGTAAGCTCGAAATCGAAATTAAAATTAAAAGATAAGTTAAGAATGAGGGAAGAACGACGACGACACTCGCGCAAAAAAGTCATAGTCAGGAGTATATATATAGGTACGAGTATATGCAATTTATGGGCCTCTATATATCTTTACACATTAGCTCTCGTCTCATAGCATTCTCGTCTCGATCCGTTCTATTTTTTGATTTTTTGATTTCTTGATTTCTTGGATTTTTGCGGTGAATGATTTAAAAACTAATGGGCTTTCAAATGACGGAAAACCACAAATAACTTGTCCAACTCAAACCGAAAACCGAAAAACGTACAACAATATATGTAAAATATACAAAGTGTTCACTGTACTCCTCCTCATCTCCAGCGTGTGTGTGTGTGTGTGTGTGTGTCAGTAGAGTATCTCTCAGTTTCTTTTGTATCTTTTGTTTTGTTTGGGGGCGACCTTAGACCGAACACGGAGTAATTGACCGGGGATTCGGGGGCGCCCTTGGCTGGGGCCAAAAATATATACCCTGGCGTGTGGTGTGTGTGAGTAAGAGGTGTGTGTGTGTGTCTGTACTGGCATTATTTTTTTTAGATCTTGAGATCTTTATAGCGTGTGAGAGGTCGGCGGTGCGTATTAAAATGTACAACAAACGCAACACAAAATAAACAACGCAAATTCGCCATTCCATTTCTCGTTCCTTTTCATTGTTTCAATTTCTAATTCAATGTTAATTGCAATTTCGTTCCCGCTTTTGCCGTAAACTTTAATTCCATTGTTGTTTGTAGTATATCTTTCAGACCATTTCGAACTAATAGATTCCTAATGGGGAATATATCAATATCCTTCAATATTCTGTGGTGATGATTGTGCGCATGAGTTCAACGGAAATCAAAAGGAAAACTCAACTCAACTCAAGAGATAGTAAATGTAATGTAAATAAAGGAAAGGAAAACGAAAACGAAAACTTCGAAACTCGAACGAAATAAATAAATGTAAAGCCTGAGGGTTTCGGCTGAAAATCGATTAGTTTTTAAATCTGTTTCTCGCTTCGCAAAGTACTGTTCGAACTACTGAAAACGTAATTATCGTAAATATATATATATATAGGGTTTTGTGAATTGAAAGTAGACGGGGGGAAATCGTGTTAGTTTGTGGGTCAGAGGGCGCATCTCAGAGGGAGAGGACATAGATATAGATCAAAACATTCTCTGAGGATAAAGAGGTACCCGCTGCGATTGCTAGAGCTTGTAATCTCTCACTGGCTTTTGTTTTTTATTGGTTTTTTTGTTTGTTAGTTACAGAACAGTCGTGGGTAAACAATAGAGATGTGGGCAATACACATGGTACGATTATATCAGAGCAGCATTCCGATTCAACAGTGTCTACGGTCAGAAGAACTGCTTAGAAATATATATATGTATATATGTAGGTAACTAAAGAACCAAAACGATATAGATTCGTGACTCGGAACAGGCATCACCTAACCACGTCAACTAAAACTAAACTAAAACTAAACTAAACGGAACTAAGCTAAGCTAGACCATAGGCTAAACTAATACAAACTAATACAAGAGGCAGGCAGACGACTTACTGTTGTTGGCCATCAGGTTCTCGTGCAGCTTATCCCGCTGATCCTCCAGCACCTCGCCCAGATAGTTGGCCACCTTGCGGGTGATCTGCTCCACATAAGTGTCCAGCTTGCCCAGATCATCGGACAGGCCCACCAGTTGGTCGAGGGTGCCAACCTAATATTAAAGTTTAGTATAAGGAGGAAGTTTATATGGGGTTTAGGGGGTTTTTAATAGGGAACTCACCTTCAGATCTGGTATATGGAACTTGTAGTTATTGCACAGATTGTGTTGCTTGCTGGTCAGGTTGTTCATCGTGTCGTACGTCTGCTGGCAGGTCTTGTCGCCCGGCGCCGAGATAATCCAGTATTCGGACATCATCTTGATGGCTATCGAGGGTGGACGAAGGTAGATACTGGGTGAGTGGCAGACCAATTTGACAGTGACCTTGGCTAATCGATTGCCTACCCCCCCCCTCGTAAATTATGTAACTCTCCCCCAATTGCATGTCTTCAAAGTTCCCGGAGGCGTTAAAAATTTAATTGACACTGGCCTCGGGTCAATATTAAGTATTTTATTTTGCGATCGACCACTGAAATGTGCCATTTTCACGGACACGAAGGAGGAGTACCCAATGCCAGCCATTACAGCCCTGAACTCTGGCGCCAGACTGTCCAGCGCCAGAGTGTCTCTATGCCTCTATATGTATACAAATACACCGAATACACCACCTCGTCGGCTTGCTTACACAAACACTTGATCCTAGCACTCCTTGCGTCTCAACAGAATGGTCAGGAACTTTTCCACCGGGTTTTTTGGCATTGTTATCCCCCGTCGCTGCCGTTTTTATTCTTTTGGGGGGTATTCCGTTACTACGTTTGTATTTTCCCTATTTTTCCTGGTAGTGCCTCGACATTTCCGTGCTGCTCGGTTGGCGTTTTGAATCGAAATGATTGCTGGCATAACGACCAGCTGCCATGAAAGTCGGAAAGTCGGCAGAGCCGAGAAGCCGAAGTGGCTGCGATCCGATTCTCGGCTGCCGAATCCCCGAATCCCCCGAAAAGAACACTTGATGACGAAGCGAAAGGCGCCAGGGCCAAAACCAAAACGAGTGCTCAATTTGGGTAAGTGTCGCTGACTCCTGGGCTCCTCCACCTCCTCCTGCTCCTGCTCCAGCCTTGTTTGCTCCTGCCACAGGGCGTATGAGTAATCACACAGCAAACGCCACGAGATATAAATCTAACTTTACCCCAATTCGGGCCTATGCCAAGCACACTGTTATTACATAACCACGATGTTGGCCTTCAGAAAAAGAGACACGAAAACAAAACACGAGCTCAAGGAGTGACAACAGGCCCGCTCTGGACTCCCTTCAATTCGATCTCCGCCCCTCAAAAGTCAAGGCAGTGCATTGTCCTCGCCCAGGAAGCGACAGGAGCAACAGCAACAATCCTGGCAACAGACAACGAGGCAATGGTAAATGGGAGTTGGAATAGGAAACGGAAACACGCACAGAAAAAATGATATTAACAAAATTGGTTGGCGTATAAATGATATCATATCAGAGGGAGAGCGAGAGAGGTTGCATAATTATGACATATCATCATTATCACTCGTATTTGGAATATTACACTCTTGTTAAATCTGTTCGGATGACATTTACTAATATCCATATCACTGTTGTATTATCTGATGAAGATATAGGAAAATACGTCACTTTGAATACTATTGAAGGTTATCTCTGGGAACCCATATGATCCACTGACACATACTATACCTAGATATCTTTATACATAATTATATTATAGGTAAATTATGGAACTATCATTATTAATTAGTTATACAAGTTCTTTAAAATATCCCAAAAAAGCTTTTAAAAAGTGTTTTATCCTCTGAAAATAAGAATAATTTGAAGAAAAACAGGAATATTGACGGATTTATTAGGAAATAAATAATAATAAATTTATTACAACTAAATTATGCAACTATCAATATTAATTAGTTATATAAGTTCTTTAAAATATCCCAAAAAAGCTTTTAAAAAGTGTTTTATCATCTGAAAGTAGGAATAATTTGAAGAAAAACAAGAATATTGAGGGATTTATTAGGGAATCTCTGATTATTATATACACATACCTTTTTTTAACAGTAAATAGCATATAATAATAGTTATGACTCTAGAAAATAATCCATAAAATATTTTTGATCTTAAAATCCAATAATTGGAGCTGGTTTAATACTAATATAATACTATATATTTTATACTAATAATACTGGTTTAATACTAAAATACTAAAATAGTCATTAATACCAGTTTTATTCTCAGTGCAAACACTACGTATGTTTATTTTTAGCAACGAAAAGCTAAATTGCTTCGGGGGGAATCGAAAGGGCGGGGAAAATGAAAGGGAGATAGGAGGAGGAGCACCAGGAGGTGGAGGAGGAGTAACTGTTATGCTGCCATGCTGGACTGGTGACTGGTGACGTGGATTGGCCACGAATCGAGAGAAAAAAAGGCAGCGGCGAACGAAAGCCTGAGGACTGAGAGGAGCGGAGCGGAGGGCTCCAGCCAAGGCGTCGCCAAACAAGTGGAGACAGTCTGACTGGCCAACGGCTGTCGCTAATGGTGTGGGCCCCGTCGATGTCCTGATCCCGATTCCTAGCCCCGAGTTGGGGTAGTCCAAAGCCAATACAGGAAATTGCAATGACGAAAACAAAGAGAAAGAAAACAATAAAACGGGACACAAAGGATAGCCAGGGGGGGCCTTGGCCACAGTGGGTGTGCGCCCAAATTAATTAATAATAATGTGCTATCCGGGGGTCGGAGCAGCAGCAGCAGGAGCCGGAGCACACCAGCAGGAGAAGAGACCCCTCTCGCTCGACAGATAAGCACGCGCCTGGAATTCCAGCAGCTGTTCGGGGTTCTTGGCCATTTGAGTGAGCTCTCGCCGCTTTATTGGCCATGTTTGACTTTCGCCTCTAAATAAATATGTGGTCAGCTTTCACCAAGGTCCTTGTTGCACGCAATACAACTATTTACGAGTCCTTGTGCCGCCGGCACTCTAAGCAAATGTGGAAATGTAGTATTTGCTTGTTTGCACAGCATTATCCATTCATCATCGCGGCACTTGTACGTGCTTTGTGTTAAGTAAACGGAAAATGTTTTAAATTTTTAAACAAGAATTTTCAACTTATTTTCTATTTTGTTTACCCAGGGAGAAAAAGAGACAGAGTGACGGAGAGAGCGAGAGGGGTAGCTGTGTAGAGCGTGAGAGAGAAGGCTCTCTCCCCTCGCCGCTGGCAGTGGAGAGTTTCGCTGTCAGCTGTTCGGTGACAGTCACATGACAGCTTTTCGATCGATAATTTTCTGCTCACGGGACAAAAACCAAAACACTTTTCACATATTTTTCCAAACCCGCCACCCACTACGCGCCCAGCTGGATGTTTCCAGATATATCCGCATCCCTTGCCGGATGATTTCCCATCTCCAGATGCTGCACTTGCGGGGGAGAGACGTTGCCAAGTCGGGGGCTCAAAGAACTCATTTTTCAGGGTCACACGACATTATAATCACGTAGGCACCTTGCAAAACGCATTTTCTCACACTTTTCGGTTAATTATAAAACATTCGTTGCACAGTCACTGGGTCAGCAGACCTACTGCGATGTAGTCATGGGGGATTTTCCTCAATATGCAAGGCCACTTTTCACTTTTCTCGGGGCAAAACAGACGATTTGCTGACGGGCACTTACTTTTTAGCGGCTCTGGTTAGTTGGAACGAACAAGTGTGCTATTTGTGCTATTTAAGAACAGCGAACTCTGTTTTTCTCTGCCAAAAATCAGCAAAACGACCGCCGCCACCCACAAAATTCACGTGATAAGTCTCCACTTGAGTGTGCCCGGCCGGTTTTCAGTTGAAATTCGGCAGGAAAAAGAGTGGAATTTGTCCTACGTAGCAGCTGGTCACACTGATCAAATCACGTAAGTGAACAAAACGTAACGATTTATAATTTAAATATTTTTATGATTGTATATATTTTGCACTTAAAAAACAAGAGAGTTAGGTTTAATGTAAGCTAATTATCCAGACTATCAGATAAGCAGTTTTAAATTCTCCAAATAACTCTACAATCTCTACAGTTTTGCATTCAAACAGCTGACCCGCGAACAGCTGTGATGACGACCCGCACGCTTACCAACACTGCCCGGCTGAGGTGCCGCAGTTTCTTCGCCAAATTTTTTTGGAGATTAGTTTAGTTTAAAACATATCGCCCGCCCTGGACCACTAATACTAGCAAGTAAGTGAGTGGAGTGTTCTGCATGGAATCGTGTCCCCGTGGAGGGCGGCGGTTGGCGCAGCCAGACAACAGATTGGCCGCTGATGTAACCAGAAGTCGGCTGATTGGGGAATAGACTGTATGTGACACTGGGATAACTCATGGCAATTAAGGAATAATTTCCCAGCTGTCCCCTTGCAAGCTAACTGCTTTCGATCACGGCATCCACATCTGGTGCCAGTTGTGCCAGCCCGGTTTCGTAATCCCTGCTCTTTAAACTCAGCTTATCGCACCGGTTTCCCATTAACTGCACGTGTGTCGTCGTCTGTCGGGAGCCTCCAACCTTTGGCCTCCCCATTACTTCCCCCTCCTCCGCGTCCCGCCCATCGATTACCCCGAAAAAGGCAATGAGTCAAGAGCAAACAATTAGCCAAGTGCGCAACAGTTCCAGTGCCCTGTGTGTTTACTCAAATATTTCCCAATTCCGAAGTGCTAAAAATAAGCATACAAAACCACAACAGTTTCCCTTCCCCTCTGCTCCTTGCTCGCACGCTTTTGTTCCTTTCCGCATAAACAGTGCATCCATTTCCATAGCTTAACCCAAGGGCTGCTTAGGGAGCAGCGGGTTAAGCTTTTACACTTGGACACGTAGAGAACATAGAGCAGAAATTCGCAAACAGTTCAAGAAACTATAGGTTTGCAATTGGATATGATGAAATAGATTAGAAAATTAATAATAAATAAGGCAGAAATATTACAAAGGGATCAATAAACTATATGTTCGAAACTGGATATGATGAAATAGATAAAGAATTTCGAAAAGAAGCGTTAATATTGCGTTTCTTAATTAAGTATTAGTCATAATTTCTTTAAATTTATTTTCTATAATTGAATTGGAGTACAAAACTTAAAATTATTTGGAAAATACTTTAATTTACACTTAAAATAACAATTTAGGTAGACATTTTCGTTTAACTTATAAAAAATATCAAAACATTGTTAAAAAAATGAGTAAAGAATAGTTAACTAGCCCCAGTAATTAATGGTCCTACAAAATACACTCTATATTTAATGTTTATAACTGCAAATTAAATGGGGAACTTTAGAAACAAAACTTTAGATAAATTTAATGAAAGTTGAAAATAAAACTTAACAAAAAATGACAACTTTAAAATAATACTTGCATAGAATTTATCTAATATTTTGTTTCTAAAGTTTCCCATTTAAATTGCAGTTATAAAGTTTTCCCTTAATTCCATTTAATTTTGACTTTAATTTCAAACAAATTCAACTTCTTTGTTTAAATCTTAAGAAACTCTTTCCTTTTCTGCCTGTGCACTTTCAAAAACTCGACCATATATCCTATCTTTTCGGTAGTGTATATATGGCAGGAAAGGCTCTCATTGTTCCGTCGAAGCTTCAAAGTTCAAAGCCTTTAATCTCTAGTCCATCGCAACAGCAAAGCAGCAGCAGCAGCAGCAGCAGGGGCTATCTATAACCATATAGTAGCGTACGATCAGTTGAACCGACTTCTTAGCCCCGCCGCAGTCGCAGTCGCAGACGCAGACGCTCGTGCTCGGTGGCCGTATCTAAGCGATAAATATTTCCCGTAATTATGCACGATCGCTATTTGTTCGCCGCGCGCTTTCAGCAATTGGCATTGACTTACACAGCGCCTCTATTGGCGCTTCTGTTTGCCATTCGCGGCTTCTCCGCTGCCACTCTAGCTCACCGCTGCCACTGCCAATTCCAATTCCACCGTCATGGTCATATTCATATGCCAGTGCAGCGCCTTGGTGGCCGTCAGTCCGCAGAGAGATCCGATCGTGTGAGCTTCGCGCTTGGCGCTCCGTAGAAACTCGATATCCGATACCCCCAGTAACCAATACTCGTCGCGGCAAAATAAGGCCAAAAAGTGAAAACCAAAAAGCCAATAGGCCGAAGTCATCGTCGCAGGTGCTAACAGTAACGGTAAACATGTCAATCGCTTTTTGGGTTTGGATTTGGTTATGGTTTTGGGTGCCGCCAGACCCGCTTATCAGAGTTATACAATATGTAGACGCGTGTTCGTTCCCCTCAGTTCGCTGGAGTGAGCAAAATATGCTTGGTAATACGGGGGCATTGGCGTAGCGAGAGTGGTTTGTGGGCATGACCTACATCTGGGTGAAGAAGACGCTCCCAACCTGTCCCACAAAATGTTGCACGGAAAGAAATTGAAAGGGGTATTGGTAGGTTCGGAAAGGGATTGCAAATCCATAGGTGTTATGCTTTAAAATTCAGAAAACTTCGGAAATTATATAAGCAATATTCTAGATTGAACAAATATGTAATCCAGTTTATATATTTTAGGTGAAACAAACTCAAAAATGCTGTTCAGAACCAATTTTAATATAATTAGGAGTTAAAATCATACATATTCTCAAGGAAACCCCTATAAAGTTTCTATATTCTACAAGAACTACAGTGTTTATTGTTTGAAAATGCATTTTCGAGTAATAAAAGTCAAACTAAAAGAATAAAAATGCTTAATATACTGCAAAGCCTAAAAGAATCATTCTTGGTAATATCTTAAAATATATTTATATTATTGTATCCAAAATAAATAACATTTCATATAAAATATTAAGCCAAAAACTTCTGAGATATATCAAATTAACACTTTTCATTGGCTTAATTCATACAAAAAGCTTGCCAAATTAGCATCTTTCCCTGGTAGAGCCTACTACGTTTCAATTTCTTGTTGTGTAGCCGCCGCAGCATCCTCATCACTGCTGTTTCCCCCAGTTTTCTGGGCTTGGCTTACATTTATTGTGATGATGCGTGTGTTTTGGTTTACTTTGCTCGGACGCGGGCTCTGGCTCTCGCTTTGCCTTGGTTTCGATTTTGGGTTCTCCTTTGTGAGCTTCGGCAGAGCGGGAAACTTTCTCCGCTATTACTCCGATCGCTCTCTCTATCTCTCTCTGTTGGCTCTCCCGGCGGGGAAATCACTTGGCCCCCTTCCCAAGGCGGCGCCTCTCGCCTGGCGCGACTTTGATGACTTCTTCAGCTCAAGTCAAAGTCACTGGCTTACCACACGTCCAACGCAGCTCGAGCGTGCAACAGGTTGTCTTCTGCCCTCGTCCAATTTGTAAGCAGACAAAATACGCCGTTGTGATTGCGCGGGGAGAAAGTTTGTCCCAATGCCAATCGTCAGTGGAATTCGGGCCACATTTCAAGAACGCGATCGTACTAAATTGGATATTTAATTAAGCTAACTAAAGGAAATATAATTCCAAGTGATTCTCCTAAGGAAACTTACTCCATTCACCTAGAAATGTGAAGGATTTTGTGGAGAGCTAAGAAACTTGTGCTTAAATCGAAATGTTCTTGACAGTTTGCCAGAAAGTGATACCTAGTGATATCCTTATCAATCCCCCAAAGGATTAATGTTAATTTAATCTAGCAAAAACTAGAATCTATAATTAATTCTCCTTCATTTAAAAATATATTTTCCTTACCTTTACAGCGCTCAGGATTAATAGATTAAATACCAATTAACAATCATGGCATCCCAGTGGCCCCAGAACGTTGGAATACGCGCCATCGAGGTGCTCTTCCCCTCCCAGTACGTGGACCAGACGGAGCTGGAGACCTTTGATGGCGCCTCCGCTGGCAAGTACACAATTGGCCTGGGCCAGGCCAAGATGGGATTCTGTTCGGACCGCGAGGATGTCAACTCGCTCTGCCTGACGGTTGTGAGCCGCCTGCTGGAGCGGCACCATGTGAAGCACACGGAGATCGGTCGCCTGGAGGTGGGCACCGAGACCATTGTGGACAAGTCCAAGTCGGTCAAGTCCGTGCTGATGCAGCTGTTCGCCGAGAGCGGAAACACCGACATCGAGGGCATCGACACCACAAATGCCTGCTATGGCGGCACGGCGTCCCTGTTCAACGCCGTCAACTGGGTGGAGTCCTCCAGCTGGGATGGCCGCCTGGCGTTGGCCGTGTGTGCGGATATTGCGGTGTATGCCAAGGGCGCGGCGCGTCCCACGGGCGGAGCGGGAGCCATTGCCATGCTGGTGGGTCCGGATGCGCCGCTGGTCTTCGATCGTGGCCTGCGCGCCACGCACATGGAGCACGCCTACGACTTCTACAAGCCGGACCTCAGCTCCGAGTACCCCACGGTGGACGGCAAGCTGTCCATTCAGTGCTACCTTTCCGCCCTGGACACCTGCTACCGGCTGTACCGGAAGAAGTTCGGCCAGCAGAAGGAGAACGCGGACAAAAAGTGGAGCCTGGACAACTTCGACGCCATCCTGTTCCACACGCCCTTCTGCAAGCTGGTGCAGAAGTCCGTGGGCCGCCTGAGCTTCAACGACTTCCTGCTGAGCAGCGAGGCGGAGCGGGCCAAGCAGTTCCCCGGCCTGGAGCGGTTCAATACCTCCACGCTGGAGAGCACCTACTTCGACCGGGACGTGGAGAAGGCCTTCCTCACCCAGTCGTCGGAGATCTTTGCCAGCAAGACCAAGAAGTCGCTGCTGCTGGCCAACCAGGTGGGCAATATGTACACGCCATCGGTGTACTCGGGCCTGGTGTCCCTGCTGATCGGCGAGCCGGCCAAGGAGCTGGTGGGCAAACGCATTGGTGTCTTCTCCTACGGATCCGGCCTGGCTGCCTCCATGTACTCGATAAGTGTCACCCAGGATGCGGCGGCCTTTGAGCAGTTCGTCTCGAAGCTGGACTACGTGCAGCCGCTGCTCAACTCGCGCGAGAAGGTGGCGCCGGAGCAGTTCTCGTCGCTGATGGAGGTGCGGGAGAAGAACAACCATGCGGCTCCGTACACGCCCACGGGCAGCATCTCCGCCTTGTTCCCCGGCACCTACTACCTGAAGGACGTGGATGCGCTGCACCGGCGCACCTACGAGCGAACGCCGACCATCAGCAATGGAGTGCACTAACCCTAGCCCCCGGGTTACATCGGGTCCTTGGTTTGGTTCTGGTTTCGCCTTCCAACTTGACAATAACTCCAATTCCCCCCCAGCCCTCTCTCTCGACCAAGCTGTAGCTGTAGGCGTGATGATCACGATCCCTTTCCACTTTCTTGTTATTCTACGGGTCCCAATTGCATATACTACACTTACTATTATTTATACAAGCTTGCGAATCAATACTTTCATCCAGTCAGACCTTATTTATACCATGGAACAAGTCTTAACTAGTGTAGGTACTCTGCAATTTATGCCTATAAATGTACAATACTTATGCCTGTAAATCAGTCGATTTACGAACAATAAAAACCAACAAAAAGTCAAAGTAAGACCGAGCTCTTCGGCTGTTTATTTACCTATCTTACGAAGATAATCCAATGCGTATAAAAGAGGCTTATTCGATTCGATGATGGCCAGGGCTGATTTGCATTTCCACAGATCAGAGCGCTGTAAACTTGTAGAAAGTTACGCCTAAGGCAGAGGAAAATACATTAAAATTTAAAGCTTTAGCTTAATCTCACAACCGATATTTACCATTTGGATTGACGCGTGTGATGAAGTGGGCCTCCGACTGGAACACGCCCAGCTTATGGTTGGTGTACAGATTCTGCACCTTGTAGCCATTGGGATTGTTCAGGCCCAGCTCCTTGACCGTAAAGCGAATCCCGTAGGGAGCACCATCGTCCCGACGACTCACAAAGGCCACGGCATACGAGTGCTGGCCACTCTTGGTCACCGGGGTAATGGGTCGTTGCCAGACCTCGATTTGGTTGCGGGACAACACACGACGTCCCTGGATGCCCAATTCATCCTGATCCACAGCAATTACGGCACTGAAAAGAGGGTTAGACCTTTCTCAATGCATCTCTGGAGCTTTACCCACCGATTCTGCAGAATAGCCTTGATCTCGGGACGCACTGCTGCCAAGTCATTGGACATAATGAGGGGAGCCGCCATAATGGCCCAAATGGCCATCTGCAGCTTGCTCTGATCGTAGCTCAGTCCGTAGTTGCCCAGCAGCAACATATCCGGATCGTTCCAGTGTCCAGGTCCGCCGTGCGGCTGAATTCTGTCCTGATTCTTGCCAAAGTAATCCATGATCTGCATCAGGGATTCCAGCGAATCGTCGATGTCGTCCCAGTTGCGCCACAGATTGCAGTGCCTCTTCAGGGACTCATAGTCGGGCATCTCGCCCGCATCCTCCTGGTAGGCAGGCCAGCTGCAGGAATATACCATGGGACGACCAGTCGCGTTCAGTAGGCGTCCAAACTCGGGATATCCGGTGGCCATGTCGCTTATATTGGCATAGCAACCATCTAGCTTCACATAGTCCACATCCCAGTCGGCAAAGGTCTGGGCATCCAGCTGCATGTGCCTGATGACGCCAGGATAGCCGGCGCAGGTGTGTGTGCCATAATCCTGGTACAAGCCAAACTTGAGGCCCTTGTCGTGAATCTAAAAGGGAGGCTGTTAAAGGAGGTTTAGGGGGTTAAAAATAAGATGAGTTACATGATCAGCTAGAGCATTTAGGCCATTGGGAAAGCGTTTTCTGTCGGCCACTAGTTTCTGGGTCTGGTTATCGCGATCCTTCTCCAACCAGCAGTCATCGATGATGACATACTCGTAACCTGCATCGGCATAGCCCTCGGAAACTAGGAGATCCGCATGGCGGCGGAAAAGGTTTTCGCTGGAATATGGGGTTAAATCTTGTAAGGAATATAGTGGGTTTAATATTAGGTTTAAGCTTTACCTGATGCACTCGTCGGAATATAGATTGCAGTCGGTTATGCAGCGGAAGCTAATAGAAGGCGAAGGATATACAGGAAGTTATTAATATTATAAGGAAGGAGAGGTTAGACCTAAAATTCTTGATGATCAATACCTAATTAAAATATAAATTATGATTAATAAGACCCGAGGAAATCTCTTATCTGCCTTTAAATATGTTTTCCTATTAAATTTAATTAAAATCTCTTCAGAAATCTAATAAAAAAATTGATCAAATATCACAGATAGCTGTGAAAGTACGAAAATCTATAAATTATATTATAATCACTCACCGCTCCCAGGACATCCAGCCCATAGGTGGCCTATTATGGGGAGGTGGAGTTTCAATTAGAAAAAACAATCTGTTAATAATTAAAAAATCTGTACTCACTTGAGCGCCAGACCATTATCGAGACCCACGGCCACCGGCAACACCTGCAGCAGCAGGAGGAGGCCAGTGCCGCCCAGAAAGATGCTCTTCGTTCCGTACATTGCGAGCCACAAGCACCGACTGAATCCTGGCCTATGGCAAGCCAGGGAACTTATATATGCTCTCGGAGCGGCACTCCAGATAAGTTTGTTTGCACCACGACGAGGTGAAGGAGGTGGAAGAACCCGAAGAACGCCACGAGTGGGAGGAGCTGGAGACCCGGCAGAAGGTTAGTGGCTAATTGCTATTGCAGTGGAGCACACCCATCGACTGATTTGGTGTTCGCAGCAGGCTTTCGATTACCGGAGGAGCGGAGGAGCCCCTTATCACGCCAAGTTCAGCGCGATCACAGGGAGCAAATAGCGAAGAGCGACGAGTGGCGGGCACCGAACAGCGGCTTTCTGATATGCTTTTGTTGTTCAATTGCCGCGCTGTTTGCAAGTTAAACTGGCCTACAAAATGAGGCAACAAGCCAATTTATACCTTTAGAACTCCATGTGTATGATGAGTATCTGGGAATTACAGGGGAATTTTTGTGAGACCCTTAATAGGTAGTTTTAAGATTAGGTGAGTAACAACGACCACTGGGAATTCGCATGTCGGTCAGAAATGGACACTGATGATGAATAGGCTAACTCCTAAAACAGCTGTAAGTACAGGTTCGAACTCGCTTCTTCTTGTCTTTTTTGACAACAAATTATTTAAGATTAAACAGAGTGAGTCAAAAGCTTTCATTTCTCAATTATTTGTGTTTGCACTACTTCAATTAATATATCAACCTCCCTCTAATTATTAGTTCTTATATTAACAACATAAACGCTGAGGAAACGCATCCAGAATTATAAACTAAAATGAAACAAAAAAAACTTTTTTATTTTAAGTTAAGGCTTATATCTTTTAAGTAATTTCTAGCAATGAGCGTACCTTTCACCTACTTTTGCAACATTTATGTACGCCCTTTTACCTCACCAAAATAAATAAAATCAAATGTAACCCTTTCCATTACTGCAATCGTCTGTATGTATAGCTCAATACTATATCCCTGATAATGTGTGTACATCTGCTTTTAGTGTTTTGGCTGAGTTAGCAAATGCAATTACTGAACCCAGTGTCGTTGCACTTCTGGCTTGGTAATTAAATGCTTGACCCAAATGTTGCCTTATCACAGTTTCCACTTACAGATAGTGAAAGGTGACAAATTAACGCAGGTGTCGCGTTTGTTATTGATTTTCTCCGATAACTTTTATGTTTATATTTTGATTGCTTTAACCATTTACCGTTAGTTTTGAAAGCTTTGCGGATAGGCGGCGTTCTAACTGTAAAATCCAATCTTCGGCTAAAAAATACCACACATCCAGTGTTGATGGCCGTTTGCCAAAAGCTGAAATTTAACGTATTTTAAAAGTTAGGAAATTATTTTATTTTATATATGTATTTTATTAATGATTAAACAAATTTAAATTGGAATCGCCGGAAAATTGTGCTTGCCAGACGTTCCGTTCATAATGCTAAAGCTCGCCAGAAAAGGAGTGGATTTTTTTTCCAGGGCAAAATTCAAGACATTTGCCGATTCCATTTTTAGTTTAGTTTCCTTAGGTGCTTAACAATTTCTTTGGAAAAACTGCCGGAAACCCCTAAAAAAGCTTATGGAAGTGCTCGAAATCCTCAAGAGCCCGCGATACCATGGCGTTGCCATACCGTTTGATGAAAAAGTTTCACTATTTTTTACCTGTTTAAAATTTGGCGGCACTGTTTCCAACACTGGCGCCGGCGAATAATAATCGAAGTGGGGTCACACTGTAGTCTTTGGCGTGTATTTCATTTGATTTAATAATAATTTAAATACAACAAAAAAATCCAAAGCATGGCATTCCAGTTGCCCACAACCACGTCTGCACCGGCAGCAGGAGGTGCGCCCTCGTTCTCCTTCGGCCTTAACGCCGGAGCACCCGCAGCAGCCGCAGCGCCGGCACCGGCAGCCGCTGTTCCCGCCACACAGCCCTCGTTCAACTTCGGTGGGCCAGCGGTGGCTTCCAATCTTGGAGGTGGAGATGCGGACTCAGCCAAGACACAGGCGCCGCCACCGTTCAGCGGCTTTGGACTGGCGGGAGCCACCTCCGCGCCCCTAACGCTGGGCGGCGGTCAGCCAGCCAATCCAGTTTCTACAGCTGCGCCGACACTTGGGACTACAGCAACGGCTCCCCCAGCCTTTGGGGGCTTCATGACCCAACCGGGAGCGGCAGTGGCACCATCTGTTGTCACCAGCACACCGGCAAGCACTGCTCCCGTAACTGGGATACTGGGCGGCATTGGATTGGGAGCTCCCAAGAGCACGGCGGCTGCTCCAACCACTCTGACGGCAGCACCAGCGGCCAAAAGTCTGCTTGGCGGAACCGGAGGTGCCCTATCATTGGGCAGCGGCGGAGCCTTTGCTAACCTGACCACCGAAACCAAGACCACGGATTCGGCGGCCGTCTCCACTGCCTCCCAGCTGTCGTACAACCAGCTGGAGGAGCACATCAACAAGTGGACGCTGGAGTTTGAGGAGCAGGAGAAGGTCTTCACCGAGCAGGCCACGCAGATCAACGCCTGGGACAAGCTGCTCATCAGCAACAACCAGAAGATCGTCGAGCTGAATGATGCGGTGAAGAAGGTGAAGACCGATCAGCAGCTGCTCGACCAGGAGCTCGAGATCATAGCCACGCAGCACAAGGAGCTCGAGGAGAGCCTGGTGCCGCTGGAGAAGGAGTTCGTGAATCTGCCAAGGGTCGATATGGAGCGCAGCCAGACCTATTTGATGGTGGAGAACCTCGACACGCAGCTGAAGCAGATGTCCGAGGACCTCAAGGAGATCATCGACAACCTGAACGAGACCAACAAGGGGCAGGACACCACGGATCCCATCATACAGATCGGCAAGATCGTCAACGCCCACATGAGCTCGCTGCAGTGGATCGAGGCGCAGTCGCAGAGCATCAGCAAGAAGCTGGACGACATTGGCAAGATCCACGACTCCCAGAAGCGGGACGTCTACCGGCCTCCCTTCTAGCGATTAGTACCCCAAATCTTGTTAATTTGTAACTGAAATAAAGCCCAATCCCTGAAGGGGATCCCTCTATGTTTATGTAACAGTTTGCAGTTTTTATTTATTATCGGAAGTGTCTATAAAAATCGAACCAGCCTTCGATTAAAGCTAATAATTCTTGAAGTACTTAAGCCTATAGAGCGGCACCCGCTTGCCCTTGGTGGTGCAGGCCAGGAAGCTGCTGTGCGGCGAGAAGGCCATCGAAGTAACAAAGCCCACGTGATCCACTTGCAAGGGGAAGTTGGAGTACACGGTGGCACTGGGGAAGTGGGCCAGCTTAATGGCATTCGGCGCCTCCTTCGAGCTCATGGCCAGCAGTTCCGAGGAGTGATTGAATTGCAGATCCGAAATGGCCGTTCTCAGGTTCATGAAACGCTTCTCCGGCTGTGGAGTGGCCGAGGCGAACACCGTCTCATAGTCGTAGATATTCACCACGCCCTCATTGCTGCCGGTGGCCAGGAGGCGTTGATTGGGAGCCAGCTGGATGGACCGGCCCTTGATGCAACCGTCGTCCATGAAAGAGTGCTCGATGAGGTTCTGGCGCAGGCTCAGCACGTTGACATTGGAGCTGGTGCCGCAGGCCAGAATCCTTCGTGAATCGCCGGTCCAGCACAGGCCTCTCACCTCGCCCTCCTGCTTGAAGCTGTGCAGCAGCTCGTTGGTGTTGGCCGTCAGCAGATGGATGGCTCCGAACTTTCCAGCTGTGACAATGAATTTCCCACAAGGCGAGACCTCAAAGCGGTCCATTGAGCTTATAACGCTCGGCAGCACCAGCTTGGATTCCGTGGCCTCCAGGAGGTCGTAGGCGTAGTAGTGTTTCCTGGTCGAACCAAAGAACGCCTTGGTGCCGCAGGGGGCAATCCGGGCGCAGTTGAGGGGAAACTTCTTGAAGCGCATGCTGTGCAGCTTCTCGTTCTTCTGCCCGTCCACCGTGTAGATGGTGGCCACAGAGTTCTCGTCCGCCACCAGAGCCGCCGTGCTTGTGGGATGGAACTGCACGCTAGAGACTAAGCCCTCGGAATAGGAGGCTCTGTTCAGATCCTTGACCCGCTTGAAGTTCAGCGTTTTCTCCGGCAGATCACTGCGCCTCGCCTTCCGATCGATGAAGCCCACGGTCCGGAGCAGCTCCTCGTCGGACGAGAGGTCATCGTCCTCCTCCTTGACCCGCTTTTCCGCCCATTTCGGTTGGTTTTGGGTGCGCTGGAATCGCGCTGTCAGATACTCCTTGTAGGATTTATCCTTGCGCAGGTGATTCAGGGGTCCCGTGTGCTTGGTGGGCTTCTTTACGTCGCCCACTTGCAGATCCTCGTCATCGGAGTCCGACCAGGCGGCTTTCCTCTTCTTTCCCGGCTCATCTTCACCGGATTTTTGCCCATTCTCCTCGTCGTTCTCCTCAAAAACAGAACGGCCTTTTACGGAGGCGGCCAGGTTCTTGAGGAATCGCTGTCTGTCCCCGAAGAGCACCTTTTCCATGGGAACCTCCACATAGTTCAGATTCTTCGCCTTTGAAGCCTTCGGCACGTAGGGTTTCCTCTGACCCTCGGCCGGTTGCTTTTCCTCCTGCTTGTAGAGGGCCATCAGGTCCTTTAGCTCCTCCATGCCATCGCTGTACTCGTCAGAACTCATGGCGGCGTGTTAAATTCCTAAATTGCTGCGCAAATAATTGTTTATTTCGGGTCCCGAAAACCCAACACGTGCACAGTGTGACCGCTGCTCGACCGTTAAGATATACTGTCTTCATTTAAAATATATACCGCATTATAGCGATTCTTTCTATAAACCGGTATTTTTCTTTAAGTAAATACTAAAAAAAATTCAACATATCTTTAATCGACGGCATATCGATTTTCGATATACTACAATCGGCGCTAGAATTAAAATATGTAGCACATTATTAAATGAATAATTTTGTTGTAACTCATCATTTAATAATTTTATAGTAATTTTTAACAATAATAATTTAGTATAAAATACAACTGACTAGCTGACTTCATTGGCATTCATCCTCGAGTTTCATCTTGGTGATTTCGAGGATTTCGTCCTCTAGCTTTACCTCGGCGACTTCGTGGCTTTCGTCTGCTAGTATTACCTCGGCGACTTCGTGGCTTTCGTCCGCTAGTATTACCTCGGCGACTTCGTGGCTTTCGTCCGCTAGCATTACCTCGGTGACTTCGTGGCTTTCGTCCTCGCGCTTCTGCTTCTTGGAGGCTTCATGGATCTCGTATTCGCGATTTCTCTTAACGGGGAATTCGAGGATTTCGTCCTCTAGCTTTACCTCGGCGACTTCGAGGATTTCGTCCTCTAGCATTACCTCGGCGACTTCGTGGCTTTCGTCCTCGCGCTTCTTCTTAGTGACTTCATGGATCTTGTATTCTCGCTTTCTCTTAACGTCCTCGCTCTTCTGCTTCTTGGTGACCCCATGGATCTCGTATTTGCGCTTTCTCTTAACGGGGACTTTGAGGATTTCGTCCTTTAGCTTTACCCCGGCGACTTCGAGGATTTCGTCCACTAGCATTGCCTCGGCGACTTCGTGGCTTTCGTCCTCGCGCTTCTTCTTGTTGACATCATGGATCTCGTATTCGCGCTTTCTCTTAACGGTGAAGCCCTGGCACACCACCTGATGGCGCACTAAAAAGCCCTCCAGCTTGTACTGCTTCCCACAGAGAGGGCAGGAGTGCGTCTTTTTCGGGACTTTTGGTTTCTTCTGGCGATCCGCCTCCTCGGCCCTGGCCTTCTGCCCGCAAGCGTCGCAGGCATACCGACGCCGCATTTGGCCGAGACCAAACCGAACCACGAACTCCTGGTGGCAGAATATGCAACGGAAATTGCGCAAGGTTGGCGTGCTCCAAGGCTGGACGTCCGGCTCGGATTCCTTAAGCTTCAAATGCCCCACATATGCCTGCTCCGACTCGAACTCAACATTGCAGGATCGGCACTCCGGCAGGGGCTTTGCTGGCAGCTCTTCCTCCTCGAACACTGCTGGCAGGCGTCGCTTGCAGGCTCGAATGTGCATGGTGAAGGCTCCGGCCGAGCCGATGCCATTGCCACAATACGGGCAGAAATACGGCATCGGGTATTCTTTGGTCAACACTAAGGGATCATGATTTTCCTCCACAGGCGGCTCCAACAAGGGTGATATATACGTTCTGGTGATTATGCCATTCTCTACTGTTTCCGACAGCAGGATACCCTTTTCCAGCTCCGAGAGAGGCCAGGTCTCATCGCTTGCCATGTTGCGTGACGTCAAGAAGAAAAACAAAAAATTGTTGTGTCATTCAACCCAAAAGAAAGTAGGACCGTCCTTGAAGCTGTCAGATATGGCTAACAAGAAAGTAGTCCCGGAAAGTAGACTATAGGAAAATTAACTTTAAAATTGTGCACTTTCCGCCAACTTTTGAACATAACTTGCTTTTAAAACTTAAATTCTATGACAAGTAAGTAAAGTTTATTGATGAAAAAAACAAAGCCAGAAAGCCTGGTTTCAATGAAAATATGGCTTAAAGAGTCTGAAACTTGATAAAAACAATTTTTATTTAAAGATTTTAAAAGGGTAAAGATTTTAACGGAATAATCGCACTTTTTATCAGTTACATTTTGACTTTAACGGATTAATCGCACATTTTATAAAGGCGACTACGATTAATTTTGTAAAATCGCTACTGACCAACATTTTCCAAGAACAAAATGTTATAAATCAATGATCTGTTGTGGGATATAACCTCAAAATTAATCTAGAAACCTTTTACTTAAGATCTTGATTTTTAATGCCTGTCTTGTATCGCCTTTTAAGTTCTCCAACTATTAAGTGAACTCTAAAATTCAGGAACATGCCTTCAGGATGTACTAACTCCGCCCCCGTATCCTTCCGCCCCCCTAATGCTGTGGTAAGCTACGGATCCCTGCTTTATGACACGCGTAATGCGAGTCAAAATATGCAATTAAACAAAAACTTCTTGACTGGAAAAATATTTGCATAACTTGGGCAAACAAATGTCGGAGCACGTCGTCCTCGTCACCAGTCGCCGCCGACAATGCCGAGAGTTGTTGTTGAACTTGTCATTACACACGCACAACCAGCTAAGAGCCACCACCCACTATTCCATCCATCCACCCATCCACCCATCCAGGAGCTGCTGTGCCCACTCTACTCCATTCACCCGGGGGGAGTGGTGCTCTCACTAAAGTGTGGATTAATAGCCGGGGTGGCCCTGGTCCTGGTCTTGCTGCCAGAAATCAGAATCAGCGCTCGTAAAATTTACGTAAAATTCATTAAGCGCAACAAAAGACGCTCTGGCTGAGAGAGAGAGGTTGGGGTTGGGTCGGCAAAGGGGGCGGCTGCAATCGCTTAGAGACAAAGCCCTGCATAGTTGATAAGGCGCGTCCTCCAAAGGATACGGAGTGGCTGGTGGGGGATGCGGGGGAGCTGGGTAACTGAGTGGGCGGCTAGGTGATGGCTGGCATCTTGCGGTGCCCGCCAGTGTCTCCTGGCGTCAGTCAGGCGTCAAGCCCCAATGAAAGCAACAAATTTTTGTCGTTTCAAAAGGATGCGGCATTATTGCTGCACCGTCAAGAAAGAGCTACACACTAAGAAATAATTACCTATAAATATTTATAACCATTTTGCGTTAAATTAAATTTTGTACATTAATTAGCTAGTAATTAACTGGAAAACAAGGAAGTAAGCCTACTTTCCTGCTAACTAAGTTAATCAGAGTTATCCATAGGCTGATTTGGGTGTTATTTTGAGTTTTAGGTCATTTTTTTTTGGTTTAAAATAATATAATATCAACAAGGCGCTGTGGATTTAAAATCTATTGAAATACTGTCTTAAAGTATGCAAAAACCATATGAAAAACACATTTTAAATTTATTTAGAACCTATTATATTTTATTTAGTACTAAAGTAAAACTTTTTCTCACTTTAACTTTATTAATATTATTTCCACATATCAAACTTTGCAAGAATATCAAACTGAAGTACCTCAAATTTTTTGGTGGTGTTTCCTTACCCTCTGATCCAACCGCCTTCGTTATCCTTGAGCTCTTGTGCAGCGAGGCGAGGCGGTGGAGCGCGCTCCTTAAGTAGCCCGACATTGTGGCAGATCCTTTCGCAATACCAATCTCTGCTTAGAACTCCCAGTTCCCAGTTTCCTGCTGCCCAGATCGCATCTCTCGACGACTTCCACTGACTGACAGATTAGCGTGTTGACATTAAGTTTGTCCTTTGGCATTGCAGCAGCCTCAGCCGGCTCCACATATTGCCCCGCTGGCTTTAAGTATCGGGAGAAACCGGGCTCCAGCTCCGACTTCGCATGCAAATGCTGATGGGCCACGCATTACGGCATGTTGCGGTGGCCCTTCGTGGACGCGGGATTGTGGGATGTGGGTGGGAGCTGCCGCTGCCTCCTGTCGCCTGTATGCTGACTCCTGTGGCCTGTCTCCTGGATGACGGTTCCTGTGGCTGGTAATGAGTTTTCCATTGGCTTGCACACGGTGCATCGGGTGGGCCCATGCCGACATCACCGCTGATTTGTGCGGCTGATAATCGTCCCCGCGGTAATGCTGGTAATTAACGTCTTTCAGTCCACCGATATCGGGATACTTCTACTGTCGGCCATTGTCAAGGGCGCGTCGTGCTTTAGGCAGAAGCCCGAACAAATTGCAGTGAACCAAATGGAAAAATCTGGCAACACAAAACATAATAAAACAATACTTTGTTGGCGAAATATTAGCCAACAATAGGAGGCTTAACTGGGACAGTTGCAGTGACAATAATAGGGATGCTGAACAAATTTATATTTTGTATTATATTTAATTCTCATCCCATTAATTAAAAAAACAAGTTGGAAAGGTACAGTCGAGTGGGACCCACTGTGAGATACCCGGTACCCAAAGCATTGTAGGTGAAATTAAATAGCACATGAACATGAAAATTCTAAAATGTTGACAAACGGTGAATTATGTTCCCCGGAGAATTATGAGCGCAGGGGAATTATGTCCACCATTGAGACGAGCGAGTAAACGACGTGGAAGCGAGGATCAGAACAACAAGTAAAGACGACGAGCACAAGCAACGAGCTAAGCACCAGCCAGCAAGCGACGAGAGTGTTGAGATCGAACGTTTACCGAGGACACTGGCCCAAACGGCGATCGAGTTCCTTTATTTATTCCAAACTTACATATTTTCTATAATTAAATAAAAACATTTGCAAAGATTCATAATAAACAATTTCATAATCATATAAAATATTCCCACTAGTACTTATATATATAGAATCATTTGTTTAGAACTATAAACTAGCTAGACCAATGTTATTATTTCGATCACTGCTGTTGCCAGCGATAACATTATTTCGTCTAGAACAAATGGAAATGACCGTAAAAAAAATCTATTGAAAGCTAGCTGAAAATGGCCACGAAAATACGAGCAAAACGCTTGCGGCCAACGCTTTCATGTCGGCCATAAAAATAGCAGACGCATAAAAAATTAATAAGCGGTGACCGGCCAGCTAGCTAGCGAGCGTTGTTCCTGTCTCCGGTTCCCGATAAAAAAAGGAAGAAAACAACAGAAAAAAGGAAAACCCTTCTGTCCCTTAACCCTACATTGTCCTGTCCACTGTGGCAGACATCATTAATGCATAATTCAAGCGTTTGGCAGTTTTGTGCTCGATGCTTTCAATATTCAATTTGAATGCCGCCCAAAGCGATTCGAAGCGGTTTTGTGTCTGCAGCATTGTTGTATCCACTTTTTTTTTTCGCTGTTGTCCTTTTCTGTTTGGTCGTCCGTTGTTTTCGTCTTCGCTTTCATGCTCGCTTATTTATTTGACCGCCTCCACAACCGCTTCTCCACTGCCACTTTTCCATCACCGAACAGTACCTGCTGCATTATTCAGACGCCTCGACTCGGAATCGAACAAAATGCATGATAAACAATTTCCACGGAGGGCAGCCAGCGCGTTGAGGGAGGAGACAGCAGGCGGAGACAATGGCCGCTTAGTCTCGTCATCTTACTGTTGTTTTTCCGAGCTGTTTTCCCCCTCCTTTTGGACACCAATCGATGGGCTTACAGTGGCGATCGGACTATTAGAACTGGCTTTATGAGTATAAATGACTTAGGGCCAAGTCTAAGCTTCCAAAGAACAAGCAGAAGGCTTCGGGAGAAAGTTGCTTAGGGAGAAATAGTTTATGCATTTTTTGGTCACTGACTTCAATGTTCAAGTCAGCGTCCAGCTTGTTGCTTTATTTATTTTCGATTTTATTTAATAATATTTTATTTTGCAATTTAAAAAGCAAAGACAAAGAAAAGCTATTATTGCGACCCCTGCTGTAGGTCCTGCATGCGTTAGTTGTTTATTAAATATAAATGATTGTCACTTGCGGCATGTCGCTGCCGTGTCCTGTTTGGAGTGAAACGAAATGTCGATGGGTGATGATTGCTCGAATTTCCGTGAGGCAGGACATCAGGGTTCTTATTGCGATTCCTTGTTTGAGCTGCAATTGCTTGCAATTTTGCTCCCACCCCTACAGCGCCTTACAAGCCAAAAGGACATGTGCCCGGCACTTTTCTTCCTTTTAGGCGGGCGCCGCTTTGACAAGTCATGCAATTGATATCGATACTGACCATTTGGTCGTAATAAATGTGGATTGTCATGACGGCATCCCGTCATCAAAGTGGAGCCCCTTTCATTGCGTCAATCCACCGCTGTGCAATCATCGCCAATCGCTCCGATATTGACCACAAAATGCCATTAAAAAATAATTACGAATTTTAATTGGCATTTAGTTGGGGCCGTACCAACAAAAAATTAAGTGCATTTAACATCAAATGTGATTACACCCGTTGCACATAGAACAAAAAAAGGAAGAGAATGAGATCAGCAATTAACTTTCAATCGGATTCCTAATAATAATAATAATAAGCAGTTTTGGAATTATCAATTAACTTGTGGGAATTGTGGAATTATTAGGAGATGTTTTCTATGACAATTAATTATAGAGATCAATAGGAATATTATAAGGGTTTTTAATGACACGTTTTCTATAGGAATTTTAAACATAACACCCATTTATAATTTGTAATATCAATGAAAAATTAATCTATTAAATACTAGCCGGTTTTATCTATTGATATTAACTGAAATAACTAATAGAAGGACTAAAAAAATTATTTAAAAGCATGTAATTCTTGTTTTAACTATCCTTTTTACATTCCTTACTGAGCATTTCCACGTCGACAGCCTTCCAACGACTACATTTTTTATCGCTGATTACATTAAGGTTTTTATTTGATGCTGAATGGCTGTAATATGAGCCTGCATGTGTCACCTGATGCGTAGCCGAGTGTGCACCTGATTGTAGTTGGCACTTAAAAATCAATTAACAGTGGCTGCTGCGTCGCAAATCATTTCGAAAAAGCCAGACGTCCAGAGGGCTCTTCAAACGACGGGCAGTGATCAGTAAGGGGATTCCCCTTGCAGTACAGAAAAAACTGGTGCATTCCGTGTGATATTAATGCAAGTGGCGCCGGGAAAAAGGCATCACCTCTGCGGCAACTTTGGTGCACCTCAAATGGTGTGTCGGCACCAAGGGAGGGGGTTGAATAGCATGCTCCGTCCTCCGCAGGATTGCGTGCCACCGAGGGACGACCACTCCACCCCAGAAAACAACACTAATTGCGGTATTAAAATAAACTACAATTGCAAATGGCGCATTTTATTTTCCAGCCAGCGAAAGGGACAAAGCACAAAGGGGAAGTCCCTGCCGCTGGCCGCAGTTTGGTATTATTATTTGATGTTGTTGCCGCCGCAGCGCGCCGCTGCTGCAGCTGCCATTGTTGTTTGCCATTTGCATTGTTTCCATTTCCGCTTTCTGGCGCATTTTTCTATGTAATTGTGGTTCCGTAATGTGTGACAATTAAATCAAGTTCGTGGAAATTTGTGGGTCCAAAAAGTCAGCGAGAGAGCGAGAGGGATTTCAGGGAAGATGGCCAAAAAATACGGTACCCCCCTTTTTTTTTGGTGCCTCTGTAGGCCTCGGCCTCGCATATGCCATAATCATATTTAAGGGCTTCCTGGTTTCCGGGAATATTCGTGCGACTGCAACCTCAATTGCAATTGCAATTGCTGTTGACCAGTTGGTTAGCTTGGCTTTCCTTTTCCCCCCTGCATTTCCACCGCTTTTCCGCTTTTCCGCCATCTGCCATCAGCCATCGTCCATCGCTGCTCGTTGTTCTGTTTGGTTGAAAACCACAAATTAAGCAGAGAAATCCTTGCCGTGCATGCGAACGATGGCGCCGAGGCCAACAAAATAAAAATTATACAAAAATTGGTTATTTTTGGTTATTATAGCGACTAAAAAAATTACTATTGAACGCTTGGAAGTTGTTTAAATTTTAAAATAATACAAGATATATAAGAAGAAGGTGGTTTAAAGAATTATTCAGATGTTAGGAGGGTACTTAATAGTTTATATCCCTAAAAAATAATGCAGGTAGAGTAAACTAATAATTTACAATATAATATATTTCGTAATCCTTGTAAAGCTTTAACTTCTTAAAAAAATTATTATTCCCATTGTAAATATTAATTAAAAATACTTCCTGTCGTTTTTTATTTATTTTTTGTTTGAGAATTTATAAAATCCTAAAAGCGAAACCTTTGTTAATAATTATTAACCATTTCCCCTTTTACATTTGCAATGTCATCAAAATAATAAGCTCTACTTTTTAAGGCCAGGATACCCCTTTGACCTCTGCAAATGAGAGGTATTGGAAAAAAATCCAAACGCAGGCGAGCACCCACAAACATGCAACATCCCGACCGCAATGTATTACGAGGGGGCGTGGCAGGTCTGGGCAGCCAGATAAATGCCCGTTGCTGCTGTTGCTGCCACTGCTACTGCTGCTGCTGCTGCAGTTGCTGTTGCTGTTGCTGCCATTGTCGTTGCCATGTTGCCACGTTGCATGCAAACAAGTGCCGCACACACACGACACACACAACACACGCACAACACAAAGACAAGGACGCTGACACGCTGGTGCCCGCACGTCAGCGCTCGTGCGTTTATTTGCCGTTTCCGTTTCCGTCTGTCGTCGTTGTCGTCATCGCGCCTGCCTCAGCTCCTGCTCCTGCTTCTGCTTCTGCTCCAGATCCAGATCCTGATTTCCATTCGGTTTTGGGTTCAGAATCTGCAGCATTGCGGTCAATTGCAGCGCTCTGGTTGCGCGTTAATAAGTTGCTTTCGCAGTTTCCTCCTCCGTTGCTGTTGCTGTTGCTGTCACTCCTGCCAGGACTTTGCATGTAATGCACTCGGAAGCATCGCGGCCATTGTAATTTCCACAGGACCCCACCGTTTCAAGTATTCCCGGAATGGCAACATAGTCAACTAGTCAACGACAGTATTATCAGCATCAGCAACATGTTGCTTGTACAGAGTGGCAACAGCGAGCAGCAAGCAGAAGGAGCAACAGCCGAAGATAGCATCAGCAAAGTGCCAACATAATGTTGGCAACAGTGTCGCAGGCAGGAGCGTGCCGAGGATTTTATCAGGGGAGAGTTTTATTTTGCGCAATTTTAAATCTTGTACTTACTAAAATTACAAATTAAATTGCAAAAGGTTAGAAGTTATAAATGTAATGTTTGTTATAAATGTAATTTTATTGCACACTTTTAGACTTTTTAAATGATTTTATAAGATCTTATAGCATTAATAAAGTTCTAATAAAGCTTTAGCACATAATTTTATTTATATAAGAGGGGCCTTAAAATGTTATGCAATTATTTTAAATCTTTTGAAAAGATGCCAAAAGTATGCTGCGAAAAACAAACCGTGTAAATTGCATACTTTTAGATATCTTTTTTTATGGTTTCAAATTTCGATTTAATTTCTTAATTTTACTAGTTATTCCCCTAGTTTCTTACACCCTTTCTTAAAAGAAAACCCCCTCTACGGGAGCCACTGGAGTCTCGACTCGAGTTGAAGTTTTTATGTGCCCGTCCAGAAAGTAATAACCGTAATGCTTAACGTTTATTGAAAGAAGGTGGCCAGGTGGGGTGTGTGACAGTCTGACTTGGCAAATACTGGACTCGTATTTGGACAGTTCATAAATATTTCCAGCAGCTGCACGGATGCAACTTTTTTGGCGTCGCATTTAATGAAGCAGCAACTAGCTTGACCAATTCCCAGTCCCCTCTGCCAAGGCAATCCAGAGTTTTCCAAAGGAAAAACTTTATCCCCGACAGTCTGGCACTTTTCCTTTTTAGCACTGAGAATAAAGTTGGGAAAATTATTAAAATACATTAAAAACTTGAAAAAATAACAAATCAAAATATTATCCTGAATATTTATATTATTTTTTTAATTATTCTATGACATTTAGTATAATAAATCGATAGAATTTTGCTATTATTTCTTTCAGTGAAAATGAAAATGTATCCTTGAGAATGACCCTTGTGGTCAGCTACAAATTTAGGCGATACATTATGCATGGGGCTGGAAGAAAAATGATCAACAAATGATTGACATCGGGACGGCCCCCTCGGAGGAAGAATACTTCCTCTCCTCAAGGAAGCGGCGTTTTCCGGGGGCCGAAAGAAAACTTCGGGAAAGTGAAAAACTTGCTGTCAGCATTAGATAAGCGCCACAAGTTAATAGACTTGTAAAACACACACACTTCTCCTTCTCCGCTGACCCCGGGGGTGGTATCTCTGGACTGAAAGAGGAATTTTATTTATTTGTTTGTCGTTGGCATGTGGCGCGTGTTCCACCCTCCTTCCGCCGCCGCCCTTCCCCCTCTTCCCGACATATAAAAAATAGTGAAATAAATAAAAATGTTATATATACGCCCACTCTCATCCACTGACAGTTGGTAGGTTGCCGGCTCGCCGGCTTATCGGCCAACTAACAATTTAAGTTGTCAACTTTGGGGGCAGGCCAAGATACGAGTATATATCTATCAGCGGGGGCGGGGCGGGTAGGTCCGAAAGTTTTCTGTTTAACTAGACTCTTGGTTAATTTGAGCGTCTGCGGCTGTGCCCTCTGGTATTTAGCCCCTTTTGTTTGATCTGACCCGGTCAAAGTTGGCTCATCAAGGAATGATCCATGGCTGTGGCTGCGGGGTGGAGTGATTGACAGCCTCTTCCTTCCTCGGGGCGTGTGTGCGAGTGTGTGTGTGCATATCAACTTACTTTCCAAGTCGATTTCAATTAATCAATTGTCAAGTCCTCTGACAGCTGAATTTATAACTCATTTGGCGTGTTCCCAGCCCGAGGGACAGCAGGATGACCCAACTTCAGGGAGTGTAAACTTCAGACACTAGACGACAAAGTGCGGGGACAAACAGAGGTGGCAACAACGGCCAAATCCACTGACAAGTGTAAAAATGCAATCACAGAGGCGAGGCATCTTCATACATTGTTGCTGAAGCTGTTCTCCTGCCAAAGTGCACAGTAGTTGCTGTTGCCTGTGTTGACATTGCCGTGTCATCACTCTCCCTCAGACAGTCAGTCAACTAGGAAGTCGGTGGCCTCCCCACTGGGGTTTATGTTCTGTTATTTACAATAGCGCATTTTTACACATATTTTTTCAAAGTCAACAACATGATTTTCGCAGTCTATGCTGCGCGACGTGTGCATAAAACCCAAACACAGCAGCAACACGACTCCCGCAGCAGCAGCGGCAGCAGGAGCAACACCAGCAACAGGGAAACAACATTTACATTTTAAGTAGTTTTTAAATCGCTGCAGACAAACGTCAGCGTGTTGACAATTTATCATGCTCCTGGCCCGGCTGGAAATGGGTGGCTTCTGGGTGGCTCTTGGCCGGATTTTGGGTGGATTTCCCAGTGGGTGGTGCGACGTGATACATCCGTCACCGCCCGCCGCCGTCGCGCTAAGGCAAGTGCAATTTTTGATTGATTGCTGTCAGCTGGCGGAGTGTTTAAGCACAGACATCATTGCCATAAAGACTGCAATGTTGTTGCATCAAAAAGAGGAGGAAAAAAACGGACCTCTGCTCTTTGCGAATTTTCTTTTTAATTAATTTAAGGCCGAATGCAACTTATTGATTTATGTGCGGGCCTGCAAATGAGGCAGAAAGGCGCCGGAGGCGGCTGTGTCCACTTAAGAGCAGAATACTCAATTAGCTGCAACTGCGAGGCAGGATGATGAGCCTGCTGTTGGCGGAGGAGGCCAGATGCACTTGGAAAATGTACATATAAGTCTTGGTTTATTTAAAATAATTATTATAGAAAATATGTAGGCATAAATAAAGAACAAGAGATCGTCGCTTGCTCGCTCTTGCTAGATTTCGTCGTCCTCTGAACTCGTCGCGCTTACTCGTCGCCTTGATCTTCATTTGCCTCGTTGTCTTTACTCGCTCATTTTTATAAATATTATTATTATACGACTTATTTTTTTGTTTATCCTCTGTGTACATTCTCCAACCCCTCACCACGCTGGCAGCTCGTTAAGTTGATCACATTGCCCGCGGGTCAAGTGTCAGGACAAGTGTCGGGACTCCCTTTCGCATCCTTTGGCTGCATTTTCACATATGCAAAATTAATTATTTGGCGGATCTCTTTCCGAACCGAACCGAGCTTAAGTTGCTGCATTTTCCGTAATGCCGGACAAAAATTCAATTGAAACTTTGCAGACGACAGAGAATGCGAATGCGACATGACTAATTTCCTTGCTTTCTCGATTTCTCTTCCTCTTGAGAAGTTTCCATAAAGATGCCGATGTCGATGCCAAAAACTTGCATTGAAGTGGAGCGGGGCCGAGGCAAAGGAATTTATGAAGTGCCGCGCCCGCGGCTGATTGCCCGCTATCCGCCAACCTCCTCCTACTTTCCTCTCAATTGATTGTCCAGGAATCGGAGAATTTTTACTTTATTTGATCCCGAATCCCGCTCCTTTCAAGTAATAGCCATGACCATGGCCATGGCCACTTGAAGCGCATTTTCTGCGCCATTTCCATTCCGACTTCTGGCCTCTGCCCCTTTCCTGGCCGCCCTCGCCTTCTTTTTCCTTTCCTGGTTTGATAAATTGTCTGGAAATTACAAATGGACACAGAGGCCAATAGCTTTTAGGCAAAAGTTCGCTCTGCCCCCACCCTGTGCTCTTGTTTCGGATTTGGTTTCGCTTTCTCGGTCAGGGCCATTTATGGTAATTTAAAATAAATGTGTGGCCCTAGAAGGAGCTGAAGATTCGCAGGCGCTTCCTGTCTATTTGCGCTGATTTATGACCGAGCATTGTTGACTCTTAATGGCAAATGTCGACAAATTTGCTTTAATGGTCAATATAACAGAGGTTGCTGCTCGGATTTTGATTTATGCCCCCGAATCCCAGTCGCCTGGGACTTAGTGCTCGGATGTGATCTCCGAACTTGGCCCGGGAATCATTCATTTAGTTCATCAGGTTGGCCTTCGCATAAAAAACATAAAAAAACAGAGACACCGATTCCAAATCGTGCGTTCAAAATGGCCTTAGATTGCAACTGCAGTCCACAGCGGCCAGCGCTCGACGTGGATAACAGGTGAGTCCTGCGAGGTCCTGGCTCTTAAGGCAATCCTATATACCTTTCCACTTCCAGGGGCGTCTTCTGCTCGGGTTCCCTGCTGGAGAGGGTTCAGACATCGAACATGTTTCCCGACTGCAAGCACTTCGTAGATATGAGCTGCATCTATACACCCTCCCAGACGATGGCCGATTTCGAGTTGTTCAGTAATTGTGCCAGGAATGATGGCTCTCTGGAGTTCCTGCAGATGTTTGTGGAGGTAAAAGTCATACAAATATCAGTGTTTAGAGAATATTTTAGATTATCAAATTTAGTCCGCCTGACAGTCATTCTAAAGTTAACCACAAGTTAGCTGGGAGCAAACAGAGGTTTGACAATTGTGATTATTTTAACCAGAGGTTGTAAAAAACAAACTACTTTTGAGAGTTATTATTTTAACCGGAGGTTAAAAGACATCCTATTTGTGGAAGTGGTTCTGCATACTAATATTTATATATTATTTTTTTCCTAAGGTCAAAATTCACTTAACCTGATGTTAAAGTTTTGAAGAGCGTTAACCTGAGGTTTAAAAAAATTATATTTGTGAAAGATGTTTTTATTTACATAAATAATAATTATTTTTAATATAATTATTATTTTTATATTAATTCAGTTAACCGGAGGTTTAAGTTCTGATTTAAGTTAACCGATGGTTAAGAATAATTAAAAATATTCAAATTTTAACTCCCCGTTAATTTTATAACCCCAGAAACACTTCAATGAGCCCGGCTCGGAGCTGGAGCCATGGACCCCGCCGGATTGGAAGGCCCAGCCGTCGTTTCTCAGCAAGGTTTGCGATCCTGAAATCAAGCAATTCGCCTTCGAAGTCAACGAACTCTGGAGGCAGATGGGGCGACGCATCTCGGACGATGTCAAGGAGAATCCGGACCACTATTCCATCATCTACATACCCAAGCCCTTCATCATTCCCGCCGCAGATTGCCGGGAGTATCGCTACTGGGAATCGTTCTGGATCGTGCGCGGTCTGCTCCAGTGCGGGATGCACCAGACGGCCCGCGGGATGATCGAGAACTACTTGGTGCTGGTCCAACAATATGGGTTTGTGCCGGCCTGTGGCAGGATCTACTGCACCGAAAGGACGCATCCCCCGCTGCTGATAATGATGGTGAAGGCCTACGTGGAGGTGACCAGGGACGAGAAGTTTGCCATCCAATCGCTGCCACTCCTGGAAACCGAGTTCGAGACCTTCGTTAGCACGCACTCAATACAGGTGAATGGCAGGACAATGTACCAATATCGGGTCTCCTCCTCCACGCCCGGACCACGTCCCGAGGCCTACAGGGAGGACTTGGCCGCGGCGGAGAGCATACAGGACGAGGCGATCCGTGAAAAGTTATACACCGAACTGAAGTCGGCCAGTGAGTCGGGGCAGGAGTTCAGCTCCCGCTGGTATGTGGCCGAGGGTGGCTCCAATCAGGCCTCCCTCAAGGACACCAAGCCCTCGGCCATTGTGCCCGTGGAGCTGAACGCCATCATTTTCCGGAGCGGCAAGATCCTGGCCGAGTTCAATCGCAAGGCGGGCAATGCCAAGAAGGGCGACGAGTATCAGGATCGATCCTGTGCCCTGGTGAAGGCCATTCGCGATGTCCTGTGGAACGACAAGGCCGGCATCTGGCTGGACTACGACGTGGTGAACAACCAGTCCCGCAACTATTTCTGCTGCACCAACTTTGCTCCGCTGTGGGCCAGGGCCTTCCCCCTTATCGACACCGACAAGGTGTCCAAGGCGGTGATGCAGTACATCAAGTGCAGCAAGCTAGACGAGCAGTACGGCGGAGTGCCGCACACGACGAACAGGATGGCGGGTGAGAAGTGGGACTATCCCAATGTGTTTCCGCCCATGATGTTCCTGGTCGTGGAGGGACTGGACAATCTGGGCACTCGCGCCTCCAAGGCCATGTCCAGGCGATGGGCCCACCGCTGGGTCAAGTCCAATTATGCGGCCTTCAAAAAGGAGGGCTTTATGTTCGAGACGGTAAGATCTGGGACTATTTTTATTACTCAAAAAATGTCACAAGATAGCTTCCTGATTTTACTTGAACATTTTTCAAACCCCCATCCCTTATTCAGTATCAAACATTCTACCTATAGTCACACACATCCCCCGAAAATTCTGTCGTCCACAAAATCTAAAACCAAAAATGGTAGTAACCTAGTTCCAACTCCGACCTCCGTTTCAGTATAACTGCGAGACCTTTGGCACCGCCGGCGTATCCTGTCCCAAGCGCGCAGCAGTCGTGGGCTACGGCTGGACCAACGCCGTGATCATCGAGTTCCTGTGCAAGTACGGTCGGGAGATCAACCTAGCCGACGACGAGGACAAGGGCTGCCAGTGCAAGTCGGACAAGAAGAAGGCCTCGTACATCATCACCAGCGAGGCGAATATGGCGGGCCAGGACAAGGGCTGCGGGGCCATGAGTTCCAAGAGTCTGGACAAGTCTGGGAAGTCGTGTGCCTGTGCCACTTCCACGACAGGAGCGCTGCCGCCGGCCAAGGTCAACAAGTCCACGGCAGCAATGGGAACCCAGAGTGCGGCCGATTGTGGGCCGCAGCAACAGCAAGAGGATGAGGAATGCTCCTGCGGAATTTCCCAAAAGCAGTCACAGGGACCACGAAAATCGGGAGAGGAAGGATGCTGTTCCTGTGGAGCCCAGCAGCAAAAGCAACAGCAACAAAAGCAACAGCAACTTCAGCAGGCATCATGTTGTCCTGGGTGCAAGTCGGCAGGATCCACGCGAAATCAGGGTCAGCAGACGCAGCATTCTCCCGATTGTCCTTTCGCGGAGGAAATGCAGGATGATCCTGATTGTCCCTGTGGCGAGGAAAAGCGGAAGCAGCAGCAGCAGCAACAGAAGCAGCCAACATGTTGCCCTGGGTGCAAGTCTGGAGGATCCGCACGAAAGCAGGATCAGCAGACACAGCATACTCCTGATTGTCCTTTCGGCGAGCAGGATGATCCCGATTGTCCCTGTGGCGAGGAAAAGCGAAAGCAGCAGCAAAAGAAGCAGCAGGATTCTGATTGTACCTGCGGTGAGGAGAAGCGAAAACAGCAACAGAAGCAGCCTGATCCCAATAGTCTTTGTGGCGAGGAAAAGCAGCAGCAGGATTCCGAATGTCCCTGCGCCGAGGAAAAGCAAAAGCAACAGCAACAGAAGCAGCATGATCCTGAATGTCCCTGCGCCGAGGAAAAGCGAAAGCAACAGCAACAGCAACAGAAGCAGCAGGATCCCAGCTGTGCCTGTGGCGCGGATCAGGATAAGGGAAAGCAACAGCCATCCAAGCCGGCAACCTGTGCTCCCAGCAAACAGCAGCAGACGGAGGATTCGGAGGACTGCGATTGCTCGGCGGAGGCGAAGGAAAAGATCGAGCAGCTGCAGAAGCAGACGGCCTGCTACCAGAAGCAACAGGAGCTGCAGCAGGAGCGCCAGCAGCAGCAGCAGCAGTGGCAGCGCGAGGCCCAGCAGCAGGATTGCTCGCCCGATAAGAAGCCCAAGCCGCAGGACTGCTCTCAGCAGACGAAGAAACCAGCCGAAACTGGATGCGGCTGCGATGCCGACGAGGAGCAGCAGCGTGCGGACCGGCAGGAGAAGCTAACAGGTCACTATAATCCATTGCGCGATAGAGGGGAGGACGATGGCCGTGCGAATTCACGCGGGGAGGCGTCGGAAAGCGAGTCAGGATGCTATGGCTGCGGCAATGACGATTGCCCGGATGCCCCCCAAGAAGACGATTGTGGCAACATCGGGGCCAGGTCGGGCCAGCAGCATGGTGCTGACGAAGATTGCAGCTGTTCGCCGGATCCACCGCAACCGGCGGCCACCGGGATATGCCCGCACTGTGGTGGCACCTACACTCCCAATCAATCCATGCATACGGTGGGCACCAATAGGCCCTCACTGCCGGAAGAGGGCTGCGAGTGCTCCGGCGGTGGTCAGCAGATGAAAGGTATGACCAGCATTGGGCTACAAGCAAGCAAACCCGCTCAGCCCAAGGATGGCTGCGACTGCTCCGCCGGTGGTGGTCAGCAGACGAAGGGCATGACCGCCATGGGGCTGCAGACTACCAACTGCAAGGATCAGGGCAGATCAGGAACCAATCAACGCTCTCAGACGGATGCTGACTGCGAGTGCTCTGGCGGAGGTCAGCAGACGCAGGGTACGAACAGCAAGATGGGTGGCAGATCGGGAACGGGTGGCGGCGCAGGGCAATCCGGGTGCGGTCCGTGCCAGGCCCACGCCACGTCGGAGTACGCGCCAGGACATGGACCCACACCCAAGTTCAACAAGCAGTTCCCGCTGAAGGATCCCGTCTACCCCACCGGCAATTGTCCCGGGGTAGAAGAGAAGAAGAAAAAGAACAAGTGCTGCAACTGTGACGAGAAGGAAGAGTAGGCCAGGCACTGGACACACCTCACCCCAGGATCAGAGATCAAAGACCAAAGACCAAAAGAAGGCCAAACTGAAGAAATCGAGCTAAATTTTAGTGTAACCAAATTCTTAGTGATCTTTTAAAATTCTCCCATATGAAGGTCATTGGAGTTTTGGAAGTGAGGTGGCGTTTATCTTGAACTCCAAGGCCTCAATTCGGATTACCACTTTTGGTTTTTGTATTTGAAATTTTACATTAAACACAGTCCAAGGGATTTTTAGTGTTTGTTTTACTGGTGAGATATGGGGTCTCACTATTGCCTTGGGGAAAAAAAAACGACTGCCTGACATTTTCCTGGACAATATTCTCAGGACCCGTGACCTATAAAACTCGATTATCCAGGCCCTAATTCTTATACATTTCTCCTTCGACAAGTGTCGTTTCCCTAGGGAAAGAACGAAAGAGTGTTCAAGGAAAGAGAAAGGGGGAGTGAGAACATGAAAGTGAGAGTGAGAACATCGCCTAATTTCTTCCTTGACATGCCATTCACAATCCACTACGGTTATCTTTATGGGGCTGTCAATATCTTTATGACGCACCCGCGCACACCCACCGACCGGGGGAGATATACATTTGGACAAGGACACATTTTGCTGGAAAGCGAAAGTCTCCTTTGACACAATTTCCGCAAGCCTCTGCCCATCTCCTTCTAACTGCAGTGTGGCCGTCTCTCATACCAACGCCGAGTGTGGCCATCTCTCTCTCTCTCTCTGGTGAGTGTGTGTGCCCAAGCTTGTAATATTTGTGAACGAATCATTGATGTGATTCGCACACAGAAACCCACATCCCGGGTATGTGCGTTCAGCTGTGCTCACTGACTCATAAGCTCGCCCACACACAGAGCCAAAGCCAGAATCGAAATATGCGCGCTCCATTACAACGACCCCCTCCCATTTTTCCCAGCCCCTGCCCATGACGGAACCCCTGCTGATGCGATTGTATGGCTCTGATATTATTGAAATGCCATTTTGATTGGCTTTGATGTGTGTGGATGGGCGGGTAACGATTTGATGTTGCTAAATGTTTTATGCAGATGCCCCGATACCGTGATGCCCGTGCCGCTCCGTGCCGTGCCGCCCGTGATGTGATTAAGCGATAAGTAGTCAGCCATGAAGCATTTTGGCCAGGCATATTAGTTTGCTCGCCCGATGATTGCACTCCACGCTAATTTGATTGAATGGCCTCCGAGTGCGTTTCCACAAAAGAGTTGCGGAAAATGCCGTCATGGGGAAAAATAGGGAAGCCGGAGGCAGTGGAACTCTTTTCTATATATGGACCAAGTTCTTATCCAATTATACACTTATGGCCATTTGTCAGGGGAATGTGTCAACAGTGCCATGCGAGCTGGGCTGCTGCGAAATAAGAGCCGAAACCCACACCAGTCGTCAGAGACGGCTGCCTGCCGAAAGGAAAAACCAAGACTGACAGTCAGACTGCCAGACAAACACAGAGGGAAAGCCCAGGAAAAGTCGTCGGAGGGAACTGGAGGAGGCCGTAACCGCAACCGAATAACCGAGTCATATCACAGACGTGCAACTGAGCAGCACTTGATGATGAAGAATGTGAGTATCCTTGGCTGCGCCTGCAGATGGCACTTGGCACACAGCGAGAAATTTTTTGAAAAAGATGAGCAACTATAGATGTGGTAGCAGAAATTAAATCGATATTATCGATATGAGCACTGAGCAAACACGCCAAAATCTTTTTTTGACATTCTTGGAGTAGATGGTCACACAGTTCAATCTAAATCAGTATAAATACGACGTCTTCAACCAACATTTATTAGTTTGTCCGCTGACTTCAAAGCGGTAACAACTCAATTTTTTATTTAATCATATTTATTTTCCATTTTATGTCCTTTTAATTGATACCAACATTTATTTAATTACAAAGTGTTTTCTTTGGCATATTGCATATTGCCTAGAGGTATCCTCGGTATCTTCGACTACTTCTCCCTTTTTTTTTTTTTTTTTAACACTCGTGAAAGTCCAGCCAGTTGGTAACCAGCAGGCGTTGGTATCCTGAGTTATGGTTCATGCTCGGTGCCGATGGTTAGTTGTCAAAAGTGTGGATTGATGGTTCATTGAACCTTGTTTGGTTCTTAATATTCTTTTTTTAATAATTTTCTAAATACTTTATTCTTGTAATACTCGTTAGAGTTTAGCCCAATGGCGTTCTTCCGCGGCTTCATAGGCTTCATAGTCTTCATAGCGAAGATGGTTATGAAGATGCTTAGGAAGATGGTTAGAAGGTTGACCTGGTCCGTCGTTAAACCTTTTTTTTTTTTCTATGACTAATTTTAATTATTTTGCTGTTCAGTTTTTGTTCCGCTCTGAATGCGTTCAGCCTTCCCTCGTCGTAAAGGAAGAGGTTCTTCCAGCTGACTGTCGATGGATTTTATTAAAGAAATAGCATTCACTTTGGGACTTTTTTATTTCAATGTACTCCCATTGAGGGCTTACCTGCTCAGTGGCCAAGCGGCGGTGATGAAATGCAGAAACGCTGTAGCTCATCAGTCTCGAGGTTCTTGGCTCCCTTTGGCCCGGGGAAATCCCTTCTTGATTATAAGTTTGACGCATCGCAGCTTTTAATGCGGATTCCAGCGGATAGAAGGCAACTAGAAACTCTGGGAACTGGTGGACACGAGGCCGTGGACTGGGGGAAAAGTTGCAGTCCGCCCTGGCAGACTTCGAGGACAACTGCTGAGTTGCGCTTCCAATTAGACTCTGGGCGAGTCATTTGCATGTTATTGACTAAATTAAGTGGCGGGCTCAAGTCGTAAAAATATGCGAAATTGGCCCGGCAGACGAAACACAAAGCAAACTATGCGAAATGAAATGAAATGTGATGCGATGTAGGATTCGGGAGGGTTTCCGGTTCCAGCTGGGCTCACAAACAGTTCTGATCGAATGACAACGGATCAAATAATGCCACTTTGGCCATTCACCTGCATTGTCCTGCTGAGAATATCCGCAGAGCTTGGTTGAGTCCTTGTTTGGCTGCAAATTGAAATGGAAATTTGCATGTTTGCCACCAGAAATGTTTCAATTATTCGCCTGCACAAATGAATATAAAATCGAAATAGAGCGGTAAGAGCAGCTGCAGCAACAACGAGAAATCTGTCATATGTCAAACTTTGCCATATTTAATTTCCTCTTTGCGAAATTAGTTTTTCCTCATCCGAAAATTTGTGTGCAAGCACATATTCGTGTTTGCCTTGACTTTGTTTTTCTTGTTTTTTATTCCTCCCCACTCGAAGTGCTTTTTTTTTGGTTCAGTTCGGCTCGCCCCTCTCGCAGCTGCAATAATTCATGTTCAAAACTACAAATTGAGTCATAAACAACTTTTGATTTCGCATATGGCAGCCATGTCCTCCGGTTTCTGGGGGTTGTGTCTGCCAATGTCCCGCTCTTATTTTTTTTTTTAATATTATTTTTCGTTTTTCTTTTGCATTGCATACTTTTTCGGGGTGCATTCGGGGACTGGATTTCGAGAGGGGTGCGTGAGTCGTGAAAGAGGTATGTAAGTCTTTGAAAATATAACGAAAAATGTAAAAGGAAATTTTATTCAGTTTATTAATCTATTATATGTAAATAATTTTTTTGTTTTTAATAGATAGGTTGATATTTTGTAGTTTTTTATTTTTAAGTAGATATCCTATAAATCCCTATAAATGGTATATATTCCAGCGAAACTTGCAGTGGAATCACCTTCATTTTAGTGAAATTGTACTATTACTTAATTAAGTTTTTGGTATTTTTAAAGTGGACGGTCACACTATTCGATCAATAATAGTATAAATAAGACGTCTTCAACTAACTTTTTATTAGTTTGTGAGTTGACTTCGAAGCAATAGCAACTCTATTTTAGTCTAAATTTATTTATTTAATATTTTTTTCGTTGAAAGCTTAATTTTTTTATTTTTGTTTTCCTTAATTACTTTCCTGCAAATGATGGGTCTCTCCAGCCACTCTGGATCATATGCTTAAATTTTTTTTTTAATTTATTTCAAAATCGATAAACGCAGCTCGCGAAGTAATTCTTCTCTCGTCTTATCATGGAGGGTGGAGTTCTCCTCGGTTTGGTCGCTCGTAGCCGGGTCTATCACTTCAGAGCCTGTGGGGTTTTTCTCTTTTTGTTTTCCTTAATTACTTTCCTGCAAATGCCGTGTCGCTCGTAGCCGTCAGATAGACACGTCCACGAGCGACCAAACCGAGGAGCCAGAGCTTGTTTGTTGTTCGTTTGATTTGCTTATTTCCTTGTGAAATCACATATTTTAAAACTTTATTTTGTTTTAAGATTTTTTATTTTTTTTTTATTTTATGCTTAATATTGCATATATAAATTAATTTTTCCCCGCTGGAAAAACCCGTTATACGGCTTTGTTTCCAATTGCCTGTCTCAATTTCGCAAGGGTCGCGGGGTATTATCAGATATTTCCCTCCTCTCGCGTCACCCTTGTGAAGACTCATCCGATTGAAAATATCTAGCGCTCGCACTCATTTGGTTGCTAAATTTTAGCGCTGGTGAGTACGTAGCTTAACGAGGGGAAAGCTTCAAATTAATCTGTTTGTTTAATTAAATTAATCAAATTAAGTATAAAATAAAAAGGACATGCTACCTCTGGAAAGATGAAAAAAATTTTGCCTAACACGCAGCTATATTTTTCCCCGGTCCATCTCTAGTTGAATTACCCCAGGAAGCTCCCATTGTGTTCTAGTTGACCCTTTTAAAAATTCAAGCCACTGCAATCGCACTCATTAAAAACAAAAGGCCAAATCCTGAATGTGGATGTGTGTGCATATATATAGTCCGCATAAAACCGCTTAATTTATAATTTAACGGGGCGCACTTTTAGTTGTGGTTAACGAAAAAGCAAAGAGAGAAACTTGAAAAAATAAAAACCATTTAAAAAGGTATGCAAACAGTGGCCGTGTGTCCGCGTGTCCGTATGTCTGGCTTACTTATGTATTTCCCTCGTTATGATTTATTTCGAAATGCTATGGCCACACTCAGACACCAGAGCCGAGAGCCCGACAACCCGAAAACCCAAAAAGCTTTGCCGCTTAATTTCATTAAAAATTTATGAAATAAAGGCACGGCCAGGATGGCGTATTAAAATTTGATAGTCTGCTCGGCTCGGCTCGGCTGTGCTCTGCCTGCATCCGTGTGTTGTGTCTCTTTGATTGTGGGGGCGATGAGTGTGGTGTGTGTGCCATGCGTCATTGTTAATATTGTGCTGCGGTTTTTACGCCGAAAGTCAAAATCAACAAAAAACACACCAAAAATAAAGGACAACAAGCATTGTCTTTATTTTTTTTGGCCCGTCTGCGTGTGCACTTTATTTGATGGAGTTGTTTATGAGCAATTTCCATTCCATTCCCATCTGATGCTACTGCACCTTGATTCTCATTTTTATTAATGTTTATTGCGATGCGAGCATTTAATTTGATGTTCATGTCCAAGTCGGCGAATGATGAGACGTTAAATGAAATTGCAACTCCTTGTCGTCCTTGTTGTCGATTGTCCCTAGCCCTGCATATCCCTCAGTAACCCGGCAATACGATTCGCAGGATGCAAACGAATTGCGGTGGGCAACGCACTTTTGCCCGCGAATTTCCTTCGTTTACTTTTTTTTTCGGCCAGAAATTGCATTTTTAATATCCCCGGCAAGGATCGCGAAGCGGAGTGAGCTGTCATGGGTAATGAATGCGCTGGCAAACAATTATTTTTATATGACGGCTGGATGGGACAGGCAAACTGGCAAGCTGGCAAACTGGATGTTTCCTCCGGCTCCTGCTCCTGGTGCTCCTGCTGCTCCTTCCTCTTTTGTTGCTAACGGTAACTGCACATAAAGGCACCGTTACATACTTGAGAAGTTACAAGGATGTCATTTTGGCATCCTGCAATATTCATAACTGTCACAGGGCGAGAGGACACTGACGAAAAGGCCGTTTGATTTTAGCAAGCTGTTAAATTATAGCATTTACACAAGAAATAAGAAGCTACATTTGAATTAAATATTAGGAAAGTGATAAAAACATAACAAGAAAAATAAGGTACATGAAATAACAAAAGGTTTTTAAGGTTTAAGAATAATAACTCGTGAAAAACAAACAGAATTCACAAAGAAAATTATTCAAATATTATAAGTTTGATTTTTATTCATATCAAAATAATTCGAATATGCAAAATATTAGTTAGTTAATATTATTTTTATAATAAAATTATTCATTGAGTCCCCAAAATATTTAGTTGGGAAATATAAGCGAACTTATCACTTGCATATAATAGGAAAATGTGCCGCTTAGCTTAACTTAAACTATAGCTAACCATCAGCTTTAATCTCAATGTAGATATTATAGTAAGGTTTAGTATACATTGTAGTAATATTTAAAAATATTTATTTTTATATTTTTGCATGTAATTTTCTCACCGTGTAAGGGCGTAGGGAAAACGCACTTTGTCATTTCATTTGGGATCTGCCAAACACCTGCTGAACAATGGCGGAACAGTGCTCCAGCTACACAGTGTTCCGAGTTCACTTGTACACTTGCCACATGCAACACTGACACTCATTAGATTAGCGCTGATTGCGCTGCTGCCCCCTTAACATAACGCCCCTCCACCACCGCCTCTGCCTCCTTTTTTTTGGCAAATGTTGACAGCTGTGTGACAGCGCTTGGGGAACGCCTCAAAAAGGCCTCGGGCCTGGCAGTGGGTGGTGACTGGGTTGGCCTCGGCATTGATTGTTTTTGCCACTGATGGTAATTTGAAACTTTAAAATATTTATGATTTATGTTTAGTTTCCCACTTGTTGTTGCCGTTTTGGGGGGTGACAAAACCCCGACGAGTGTCTAGGAAAATCAGAACATCCCCGAAAGTCGGGCGGAATATTTTTCATTACAGAGCTATGCCGGCAAGAGCGGCGAGAGGAGTGACATCTAATGGAGTCCGCAAAATTTTGCATGGAGGCAAAAGTGGAAAGGCAGAGGAGGTGGAGATATCTCTGGAAGATTGGCCAAAATATTTTGGCACGTGCACGAGGATGGGGCACATAAAATGGAGTGCTGGGGGGCCGGGGCAGCTCTTGCGCTTCGAGTAATGCTGAATTGAGTTGTCAGTTGTGCGAAAAGTTGCGTTTTATGAGGGTTGATGTGCGGGGATTAGGGGAAAGTTTGCAAAACTCGCATTAAATATTAATAAAAATGTTACCTCGGGGACTTGCAGGTGAATGCACGGCTGAGGTGGATTTAGAGGTGTCTCCTTATGCCGGGAACGTGCCTCATAAAATGCCCAAGTCTCACGAATCCCAATCGTGATTTGTCGGCCTTGGGTACCTTCTAATCCCACAAATGACGCCGAAACGTCAGTCCCACACATTTCCTGGAACATCACTTTTTTTTAACCCCACGGAATCCCGGAAAATGTTCACATTTTTCACTAACAATTTATTATCAACCACTTAGGATCGGAATAAGCGATAGTCCATCGAGGCTTATTACATTCCAAGCAGCGAAAATGAAACGACCAAACCCCCATTTGTCCAACCCCTCGCATATGGCCATAGGGCTATCCTGGCTATAGCTATGACAAGTGCAACAGTGCGACGACAACTGGAATCAACCCTTGGATACCCGGGCTTCCTTCGGCGGGGTGTAGAAATTTTTATAGACCGTCAGAATGATATATGCATGCCAATATTATGACAGCAGCTACATAACTGGCAACTGTTGAAATATGCCCTCGGCTACTGCGGGGTTCCTCTCATCCACCCAACCCCACCGACAACTCGAAAACGAAATCGAAAAAATTTCAATGGTGAAATAAGTTTAGGGATATATCAGTGAGGGAATACTCTTTAATAGTTTTGGGTGTATTATGGGAATGGGGAAAGTATTATATATATCTGAAAATTATTAAATAAATAAAAGATTAGGTATGTTATTTAATAACGAATGTGTTATTAAAAATGTTTACTAAATTCTTATAAATATTTAAAATATAAATATATGCGATATAAATAGCAAGACACACTAAATAAATAAATATGTATTTAAGTTTAAGACTTTATCGATCAATTTAGCTATAAAAGAAGAACTTCCATATTTTGGGGCACACTTTTGGGCGCCAAATTTATGTTTTCAAATCCCTATACCTCTTTTGTATTAAAAGTTTTTTATTAAAAACCAATTTAAATACTCTCTAGAAGCAACATCAAAAAACTTTTAAAATAATACTATCTAGCTGGTCAGATAATCCCGATTACCCCTTTCTGCTCTAGGGTATGGCCGCATGAAAGAGAAACGAGAAATGGCAAATCAGCGGCAACAACTCATCGACGACGACGACGATGGGCGTAAAGTTACGCGCGCATATGTAAGTGTCTGACTTCCGTTTCCGCTTGACAAGCTACGATGCTGCCAGCCCCCGCTGAGGGTGGCGCCCGCCTTGGCCGCCGGCATCACCTCCCGCTCCCGCTCCCATTCCCGGTAAAGTTGAAGTTGTTGTCATGTTTGTCAGAGGTTGGGGCTATTACATTTTACTTTTCATATTTGCCAGGAATAACCGTGAAATTGTTTTTTCTGTCTAGAATCAAGTGTGTGTGTGTGCGACAACTACCCCTTTTGTCAAAAGTATGTGCAAAAAGTGCGGGTGGGTTTCCCGGGGGGGAGGGTTAAGGCGAAAACAGTTGGAAAACTTTCATCTATGCCGCCTTGGGCCACAACAAATTGCAAGGGATTCCGAGGATTGGATAACCGGGAATGGGAGTGCGGTGGCTCTCGGCTGTAAATGCTATTTAAATATATAAATTTTAATAAGCTCTTTTCGGCGGGCCACCGCTGGAAGTAAGCCTGTTATTTGATATCGATCCCTTAGCCAGAAAATTAGAGGGAAGCGGCCTCTAAAAAATGTTTGTGAAATATTTCCGCCCACTTAACGCACACACAATTAAACTCAATTAAGTGGGCATATTTAAACAGCAAATTGCTGCATCGCAATTGGCAAATATGTACACGGATCGACGCCACCAAAAATGGAAAAAAAAAAAAAGCGGAGAGAACAGAGAAGGGAAGCTCGAGGAGCACACAATTCCCTGGAGTGGCTGCATCACCGAGGGATAACAAGGGTAACGAGAGGATTCGGCGCAGCCAACGAACTTGAACCGCAATTTTTATTTGGCAATACATGCGAAGACATTTCCTTTTTAGCTTTTCCCTCTCGCCGCGCTTTTCTTTCTTTTTCTTTTTCCTTTATCTTATTTTTTTCTGGCCACGTTTTTTGGCTACTTTGTTGCCGCAACCCTCATGAATATGTAAGCACCCGGTGTGACGGCGTCCCAAGGAAGATCCAGCCAGGTAGCAGGGATACCTATCCTTCCTGGCCTGTGCTGGGTTGCTAAGCCCGTTAGCAAGAGGGTGGGCTTTGCCCAGCCAAGCAAGACCAACCTGAGCCGGAGTAGTGGTGGCCACATAGACACTGTCGCAGCCAAAGTTGGGAGTCCGGAGTCCGGAGTCCGGAGTCCGGAGTCAGACCCACCGACCGAGACAGACAAACATCAATAAACAAGAACCGTCGCGTAAATAATGCAGCACCCGGAGACGCTGCACAGTGCGGCGGACTGGCCCACCGGGCGGGAGTCACCAGTCACCAAGCACGCATGGCTCGTCTCCGGAAACCTAGAAGTCATCCAAGTACTTGGAAAAATAGTTGGGTTTATTTATAGATATTTGAGATTTTTAGAGATCTTAAAACGTTTTTGTATTATTAGAATAATTTTATGAACTTTCTGATACTGATTTTCCTTAAAGATTTCTGATATACTTTATTTTAAGGCCAACATATTTAAAATCAATTAAAGTTAAGCAAATATTTCCGAGATATTTATTATTAGATTTTTATATATTCGTAAATGGTTGACTTCTTTCCCTCAGTGTACCCCGGGAAAGTCTAGTATTCCGCCCTGTTTAGTGGCTACGTGCGGTGCGCCAGACATTCAGACATTTCCCCTGGTGCAAAGACGCTTGCCATTGCCGCTTGCCACTGCAATTGTCTCGAGCTTCATGCATTTTACATTTTTAATAGATTGCCTGGGATTAATAACACACGCACTCGTCCATATAGACGCGGCAAATCGGGGGTTAATGGAGTCCGGGGAGGGCATGACCGCGGGTATTGGTTTTAGTTTTGGTTTCCCCGCTCGGCCCAAGGGATGCATAACACATTGCGTGGTTTACGCATCGACGCGTGCTCCCAGCCCAGCTCCCAGCGCAATCCTGGACAGGATTGGGTCCAGGAGGTGCGGGGCCCAAATCACTGACCAACTTGGTTTCGGTGGCGGTGGCAATGCGTGCAATTAGCCAGGAGTGATGGAAGGGAATCTGGCTAATGGAGGATGAGTTTGGGATACTCTAACAAATGAATCCGGGGGAGATGGGGTAAGTTAGCTCTCCCCAGGTGGAGGATTAATGTAAAGAAGGTATAAATAATTTCATTTTATTATAGCTGTCTTTCTTTTATGTTTCAGATTTAATTACGTATTTTTCCTATTTTATGTAAGCATTTTTCTAGTTGAGTTTTAATTTTGTGATACCAACTTTGATTGATTCGGAGGCTGGGATAAATATATTTATTTAGTTCTAATTTTAAGGACCTAGAAATACACTATCTATTTAAATAATTCTAGATAAAAAAGATCTAAATACCCATTAACACTTCTCCTATTAAGTCTTAGTGTCTCAAACCTAGAAGTCCCTTTTTTTTACTCACCGAAAATATTTCCTATTTAATTCAGAGACATTTTTTTTCCATCTCTCAAGATTCTCCATTGGCTGAAAGTACCCTCATATCGTTAGAGTGTGCAAAGCTCTATGGAAATATTTCAATTTGAGGCGCATAAAACTTTCCGGGAAGAAGCAACTAGCCGCCAGGAGGCAGGAGGAGGAGCATGGAACTCCAGCTTCAGCGTCGGAGCTCGCCCCCAAAAACTTTGGAATAACGCAAAATGTGCGGACAGCAGGAAAAGCTGGAAAAGCGGCCAAAAGAAGGAAGAAATGCAAAGGAAAAAAGCGCAAAGGGAAAAAGTGGAAAACTTCTCGGGCGAGTAGCCACCGCCGCCGCCGCCGCCGATTCCTTGTGGTCCTTGGATCCGTGGGCCCGTGGTCCAAGTGGCAAAGTTTTTGGCTGTTGAAGACATTAATTTGAGCCTTGATGATATTCAATTTAGGCACTCCGCTGAGACTTGTGCCTCTAACCGCCGCCCAGCCCGCAAAAAAAAGCACCAAAAGCCCCCCAAAACCCATTCGCATACACACAATGGAGGCAGCAACTGTAAAATATGAGCTGGCCTATGTACACAGATGTACATATAAAACAGTTTTGGTAGAAACAATAGTAGTTTTTAATATATTAATGAAATAATAACGAAGGAATCAAATCCTCTGATAAAGCCAAGGGAACATGTTGACTTCTTATACATTTATAGACTGTTAAAACTACAAGTTAATACAAGAAAATAAGTAATACTTATAGTACTTCAAGGCGGAACACATTAATAATTATTTCAGAGTATTTTTTAAATATTCCCTGCACTAAAAAGTTTCTTAAAATCATATACGATTAAATATTACCTCCTTATGAATACCTAAAATGTCTAGAAATTCTATAAATATTGTTTCGGTTTAGTCAGATAACAGAAATTACATTCCATAATTTATTAGCTTACTAACATATTTCCCCCTTAAATACATTTTTCTGTTACCATTTTTAACTCCTTTCTATATTATGTTGACCACATCTGTTTACCACAAAGAGTGCTTCCTCGGGAAAGGGAAAACTTAGTGACAGCGGGAAAAATCAGAAAGAAAAAAGAAGAAAAACGGCAGAGGGAAATGTATTTTTTGGCACAACTTTTTACATGCACTTGCCGCCTCTGTTTGCTGGTTGTTGTTGCCGGCAGTACGCGTACTCTTGGCCTGGTCAACTTTTCATGTTTGAGCTTCATTTTATTAAGTTGGCAACACTTGCGCAACAGCCGACTGGCAGCCGGAAAATGAAAACTGCCGCCTGTGCCTACGATTTTGGGGTCAGCAGCAACGAGCTGCGGAACTTTTCCTTGGACCACTCTCTCCCTTAGCTCGGCTCTTTTTTTTTGGTTAGTTATTTTAAAGTTTTTCGTTTAATTTTCAATTTGCCGCCGGGTGACATTATTTTTAAAATATTCACCGAATGAAATTTTCTCTGAGGCCTTTCAGCCAGCTGTGGCCGCTTGTGTTTTAACTTGATTTGCTTGTCGCATAAGCTGTGCTGGCCTTTTGTTATTATTGCTGGCATTATTGTTATTCCGTCGGTTGGTTGACCATTTATGCTTATTTATTTTCGCCCGCTGCTCGTCCGCTTTTCCGCTTTTCCGCCCCCGCATAGCATACTCTTGCGGGCCGAGCGAAATGAGGAAACTTTGTACGTGCCATTGTTTGCGCATATTTATACTATGCACGGTATACGTGCGGGTTAGTGGCTATCACCAATAATTTGTGCACAAAGAGCTGGGCACCGAAATACCATTATTATTATTTGCTCGGAGGTGTTTATTGATCTTGTCCAAACACCGACGACTGTTGACACTGTCCAGCGGCCACTCGCTGGCTTGTTGATTGTTTGTCTTGGCTTTGTCTGCGGTGGGAAGCCTAAGGAAAGTACCAAAATACTACTACCATTTGCATCGGGGCCAGGGACAATCTATAGACAATCTTATATACCAGCCGGGCTGGAGACCATAAATTGTCGGCTTTCGTGGGAGTCTGGAAGTCAGGAGCACTGCGGGAAAAACTGTTATGAGGTTAAAATTAAAAATAAATTGAACTAATTTGGAAAGTATTATAAAAATAAATATTTGTGGGATTATTTTAGGTATTAAATGATTCACTTGTATTTTATATTTTATTATAAATATAAAAAATAATAAGTACATTTGGAATAAAAAAGAAACTCGATCTTAGGCTCGTTCTCATCTCGTCGTCTATACACGTTATTTTGCTCTCCACCTTATCGTCTCTACTCGCTGTCTTTACTCGTTGTGTTGATCGTCGTTTGCTCGCTCGTCTCAATGGTTGTTGTCTAGGATATTCTCGCTGGCACATTGAAGCAAACAAAGAGATTAAAGTTTATGCTTTATGCTTTGTTTACACATATTACTCCTTGCATGACAAATATTCCCTTGATGTTCCCATAATTTTAGTTTGCTTTTTTATTTCAAGTGTAAGCATGGTCGCAGCTGCTGCATTGTGAACTACTCGCTGCGATAAAGTAATGAATTACCTGTTTCTGTACAACAATAAATTGTATTTGGATTTTTATTACAACTCTGCTGATTACGCTGTCAATAGCTGGGGGGAAATATGATTTCTTTATTTGGCTCCTTTTTTCCTTTTTTGCAGCTCTGCGACCTGGGCCGCTGTGTCCACCGGCCATTGGCCATTTGGTGGCCCTGCTTTTGGCCCTTTTGTTGGGCCATGGCAACGGCTGCTGCGTTGGCCTTGTTAAATTATGCTCGTCATGGCGGCACTTCCGGGCCCAGAGGCGCTGCCGTCGTCCTGCTCTCGCGTCCATTGTTGTACGAACTGAGGCCATGACTGAGGCCAGAACGGAATCCTGAACTGAATCCAGAGGAGCCAGGAGCTGGGCGCTGGGAGCGTGGAGCTGTCAGGCTGTCTTCGTGTTTTTTAAGTTATTGCATTGGGAATCGGACGCCAGCTAAGCACAGGAGCAGGAGCCAGGACAGGATCTGAAGCTGGAGCTGGAGCTGGAGCACAATAACAAATGAATCTAGCCGAGCAGCTTTGTGGCTCCTGTTCCTTTTGGCATGCGACAAGGCCGTGCCATCGAAAAGTCCCCTGATCCCTTATGTAATTTTTAGATTTCCTTCCCCAGCTCATTGGCTGAAGTGGCAGGCAGGCAGCCTCGGTGGCCATAGAATCCAAACAAAAATGAATTAAACCTGTTGCCGTTGTATCCGACAATCTGGCTAACCGAAACTGAAACTGAGACGTTGCCAAATATGCAGAATCTTAATGAAAGTCAAGATGTCAGAAGCTTGGCCAACTGGCGGTTGGCTACCTATCAGTTGTTGGCAAATTGCAACTTAAATAAAGCCAAACGAATTGGTCAGGATTGCGGAAGGCGAGCGGTAAAGGATTTCCGTCAAAACTGCCACAGGACTGGCTCCCAAAAAAGGCGGGCTCACAACGCACTCCGGCTATCCTTTCGCCCCGGCTTCGGATTTATTTTCAGGCAGTGCCTGGCCAGCTTCTCCCATAAACGGATGTGAAATATATAAATGCAGGGAAGCTGAGCACTTGAGCACTTTAACCAGGTCCCCGAAGTGTGTTCACTGCAAGGGCTTCCCAAGGATTTCGCGCTGGGAATCCTCGGGCGGTGGGGCAACGGGAGCTGGGATGCGGATTGGATAGCTACCGCTGTCAGAAGTCAAAAGCTGCCAAGGAGCAGCAGCCAACAGCCAACAGCCAACAGCCAGCATCCAGGAGCCGCCACAAGTTGCCTGTCGACGGACAAACTTATGGCTAAGACCGCAAACAAATTTCGGGTTGCAGCAATGTAGCTGCAGTTGGACAGTGCAACTTGGCTAAGGTGGTTTCTTTTTTCTGGGGATCGAATAAGGAAGAAGTTGTTAAAATATGATAGTGCTTGGATATCAGCTAAAGATGTTTCTAGTTTTTTATAACTAAAGTCTGAGCACCTCTAAAAATTTACTGGAATACTCGTATTTGATGTTTTTGTTTATTTAGGAATTTTAATAGAAAAATCAACGTTTAGTAAAAGGGCATACCGTCTAAGCTAGTATGTAATTTTATCATGTTCAATAAATAGTTAAAGACTCAAAAAATAAATAATAATAACAAAAGACCGAAGCAATCGAATTATGAAATCGAATCATTTCGAGAAAATTGACTGTAGTTGGAAGTAAAAGCTGCTGCAGCCGAATTAGATGTGGAAGAAAATTGTCTTCCTGTATGAATTTCATAATTTCCCCAAGTTTTAGTTAGGAAAGGCAAGCAATTTCCTCCTCGTCTAGGCTAGGTGTGTGTGTGTGTTCTTGTGTGTTGAAGGTTTAGCTGAATCCCCCTCAAAATTTTCGTAGCAGCTTAAAGTTTAAAGTCCCAACTTTGCCGGCGAATTGGTTGGCTGGTTTCGGCGCTGTCTTTTGGTTTTGGCCATGTCAGTGGTTTTTGGTACATGGTCATGTGTGTGTTCTATGTGTGTGAGTGTGGCGGACTCGGATTGGTTTTTCAATTTCTTCGACTGTTTGCTGATGTCATCGGCAGAAGTTCGGGGCGAAAATTCAGGCTTTGTTATTTATATTCCTCGGGCTGCTGACCCACTCAACGCGGAGAGGGGTTAAGGGACAACCCTTTGTCACATTTTGCAATTTATGTTATTGTGTGTACACACACAGTCACACACCCAGATCCGTATCTGTGACTGTAAATGTAGCTGTATCTTCCCAGTCCTTGTTGGCATCTCTTCTCAGTGTTTATGTTCTGTGATTTCTATCAACAACTTTTACTTTTGCAAACAAATGCGGGGCGACGCATCTCAACCAGAAAGCAATAAAAATTGTTTACAAACATTATTTGCGTATATCCTTGAACCGGAAGCACCTTCCATGTCGGACAAGAGAGGTCCGAGACTTTACACTATTAAAAATGCACCGAAAGAAATTGAGGTTGGGAGGGATAACTGCTTTATGTACATTCCAGATCATTTCACTCCATTCTAAATATAATTAAGGTAGAGTTAAATATCTAAGGAGTTATAGGTATTTCCCTTATCTTAAACTAATATTTGTGTTTATTAATAACAAATGATTATATTAATAATGCTGTTGTAGAATTTTCTCTTTTATTCCTAAGCACCCACAATAACAGGCATTTGCCTTGTCACTAGCACGCCTCTGTCTCCTGTCGCCTTTTGCTAAGGATTCTCCTTAGGATTCTCCTATCTCTTGTTTGGGTTTCGGGCATTAAAGCTTCTCACACTCACTCTAATAAACTAATGTCGCTCCTTTGGGGCGCCCACTCCTTCTAGCCCTGTTCCCTGGGACGTCCCAAATCCATTGTTGGGCCATAGTTTGCTCTGCGAAACATTTTATTTGTCGTTTCTGTGTCCTTTCTCTTTTTCTCTTCTCGGATTACTCGAAAATGTTTGCGTCAGATTTTGGGTCCTTTTGCTATGATGATGGGGGTCCCGGGGCTGTTAGAGGTATCCGACCCGGAGGTAAAAAAGGGCTAAAAAGGGTGCCCAGGTGTTGGATTCCCCTAACTTTTGCCGAGCATTTTTCTTGGCACTTTTTCTTTTCGGCCAAAATCGCCTGAAATTACTTGATTGAACTGGGAATATAGTAATGGGGCCAATGGTGCCAATAACTCAGGCTAGGCGGTTTAGGATTGTCAACTTGGGTACTGATTGAATATTTAATTAATAGTTTTGTTAGCTGTTTAATGATAGGTTTCTTATTTTTCTTTATAAGCTGTTAAGTGGTTAAACTAGAATAATATGTAAACGAGCTCATAGACTTATCCAATGACTTATAGGATAATTGTTAAAAATATTTAGTTTAATTTACATGTTTGGGTTAGAATTTAAGTCCCTAGTACCCATTTTAATCCGATTCCAGTTCAAACTGGGGCTAATGAAGACCTTCTCCCTGTAGAGCAGTACTTTGCTCGCCGCTTTCCCCATTTTCCAAACAACTCCATTTAAGACGCATAAAGCTGGGGCAGCATGTGTGGCTGGCAAGCCGGGGGAAATTCCTTATGCCAGGCAAAGTGAAACTGTCACTGCCAAGGTTTTCCGCCTCACTCCTGCTGCTCCTGCTGCTCTTTTTTCCCCGTTCCGCCACTTTTCTTTCTTTTTTTTTTGGCAGAGATGTAAAGGAAAACTCCGGGTTGCATATTTAAATTTATGATTATGTCGTTATGCTGTCTGCCCGCATTGCTTAGGCGGCCGAAGAAAAAGTGACAGCGGGCCAAACTTAATACAAATTTATGTGCAACATATTTTTGCACTTTTTTTCCAGCATTCCATTTTGTACTATAAAGAGGGCGATCCACCACCACCGCTGCCTCATAAAGAAGGCTAACTGAGTGGTCAACATATGCTGCTGCTCCTGGACAGCAGACCCGGCCTGATGAGGGAACAGGGCGATGGATCCTCTGAAGACATCAAGTTTGTTTTACTTGCCGCGCCGTCCGTCGCTTTAATGTTTCCCCATTAAAAACGAGAACATTAAAATTCCTTTTCGCTACCGAGCAGCGTTTAAATTGCATTTCAGCTCAAGGAAATGACAAATTCTTACATAATAAGAAAAGTCGGTGGGAAGGGCCGTGAAGAAAAATGGGTTCCATTTGCCATTTGGCAGGTGGGAGAAGCTGAGATGGCGTGAAATTGAGCCAAAGCTCCGCGTCTAACTCATTTTTAAATACAAATTTTATGTACATGGAAATAAAAGCAAGAAAGAATGGTTTTAGTGCTTGAACACGACTATGGGATACCCGGTGCAACTGCGTTTTACTGTAATCTCTATGATAAGCGAAATTTTTTAACCACAGATTGGAAATTAAATATAATTTGAAAATTAAATTCCTTGAAAAATCTATGGAAACTCAAACCGATTTGTAAAGAGTGTTACATTAATTTTTCACAATTTTCCCAAGAGGTGTTTTCCGGTTTTATATGATTTTCAAGTTCTGGAATTTAATGATCATTTTATCATAATGATTCTTTATAATATTTATATTTATTTTTAGGTAAGTAAAATATTTCTTCTACAATTTCAACATACCCTCGAACCTCCTTCAAACTCATCATAAAAATGAAGCAAAGAATTCACAAATTTAGCTGCCGCTTTTGATTAATTTGTCTTGCCTAATGGCTGGCCATAAATTTCGAGTTAATAAAACGAGGCGAAATTCGCCCGGCTTGCTTTGTTCTAATAACAAAAATTTGTCACACGCCATTCTGACAGTTGTGTGTCACAACCACTTTTCTCTCCGCCTCTCCCGCCTCTGGTTGCTGCTCCTGGTGGCTTCTGGCTGCTTCTTCTGGTGCCGCCGCCACCGCAGAACTGTCAACTGGCAAGTGCCGCTGATGACATTGTGGCCAACTTTTCTCAGGGAAATTATGCTGGCAGCTTTCCTCCTACCCCCGGGGTTGATTGATACGGCTCCTGGAGAGGACTGGGTAAGAGCAAAGGCACACTGGTAAACTGGTAAACTGGTACTGGTGGTAGGGTTAATCAATGGCCAGGCCGCACGCACCGAACAGCTCGAAATTCGATTAGAGGCGATGTCAGCCCGGCACTCGCCTCAAGTGTCACTTGCAATTACCCCGGGGTTTGAGGCATGGCCCATTCGAGGGTTAAGAGACGGGGCAAAGTGCATTCAAATTGGCTTAAACTAAGAACGTTAAGCGTGCAGCTGTCTAATTGTATTTGCCACCACCTCCCGGCAACCCTTTTTCGCCGGCAAGTAATGTAAAAGTGCCAGGCAACTTCAAGATTTATTAGCATCAAGATTAAAGCATTAAAAATTTCGCAGACTGTTTTTGCCTTACGCAGGCATTAAGGGGGGGAAGGTAATGGGGTCTTCGGGGGCTACAACTGCCCCTTTGGGGGCGCAGAGGTGAGTTTAGGGGATGCTGGGGCTACCGGGGAAAGAAAGTGAGTGCAATTTTCGCTCGCTGGTCTACATCATCAATTTCGCGTCCCTTCCACTTTTGCCTCGCCTTACTCGTGCTGGATACCCTTGAGGAAAGTGATTGAGTTTTTTTAATAAATTTAATTTGTAATATTTTTAGGAGGAAAAAGATCAATTTTCAAAGAATATAAGTCAACAAGGACCATTTAAACAAATTCTGAAAAGGGAAAATAGCTTATTCAAAATAGCTTCGGGAAATAGTTGGGAATTTTAGGGATCAAAAAAAAAAATACATTAATTTCGTTAAAAGTTTCCAGGGACTTTTTAAAGTTCTTTGGCATAATCAGCTTTTTAATCTTAAGCATAAATAATAATAAATTTCACAAAATCATAAGGTAAGAGTACTCCCAACTTCGTTGCACAAATTCAACCTTAATTTCTGGTGTTGCTGTTGCTTTCCGCTGTTATTGTTTTTGTTGTGGTTTCCACGGACAAGGATGAGGATAAAGCGGCTCCTTCTGCCGCTTTTCCTACTGCCGCTGGCTGTTTCCGCCGCAAGAGTGGCGCAAAAATATCAAGCACAACAACAGTTTCGGATATGGCGGCGGGGCAACTACAGCAAGTACAACATTTCATTGCGCACTTTGTCGGTCAAAACTTTCGACATTAGCACTTAATTTACTGGCCCAACTTAATGAAGTCTACACTTGGCTAATTTACGCGAAATGCTTTAGCTACTTAAGGCGAACATCCATCGACGCCCATTCTCCATGCTCCTATAACCTCTAGTTTCGTTAAAGTTCCCTTCCTTTTGCGAATTTTGGTTTAACAATAAACAAAGGGGCTTAAAGGACCTTGCAAAAGAATGTTTCACATTTTGCAAAAATATTTTTAATTCATTATTTGTTTGTGTAAACAAAATGAGTAAGAATATTTCCGGAATTTTAAATATATGAAGTAAAAATATTTTCTAGATATGCACCATAGGTTGGTGACTAAAACCACTAACCATACAACATGTTGTATGGTTAGTGCTAAAACTCAGCTCAAACCCAAGGAATATCATATATGTATAAATCATATAGGCACAATTCAAAGCCAAATAAGCAATAAATAAGTTGATTTTTCCCCCTAAAAATATAAATTAATCCATAGGGGTCGCCTTATCGAAAGTTCCCTAACGCTGACTAATCTTTTTTTTTATTATTTGCATTTATCAAGTTTGCAGATAAGAATTCCAAGTTCGCTGAGGCCTGGAGCCAAAGCTTTGCTCAGTTGTCGCGGATTCTTCAGAGAGTTCAGTAGGTTGTGTAGATTTTTAGAGTAATAATTCGATCGATGAAGGCCAGGCACGTTCGCATGGTCATCGCTGGCCTCTCCATCATTGTTTCCCTCATCGTCCTGGGGACAATACCTACCTGGGTGGAAAGGCAGAAATGCTGGGAGATTTGTGTGTGGAAACACGTTTGCCTGCTGCAGATTTTGGGGGGAATATTACTGTTTTTCGCTTCCTTAAATGTGAGATGAAGTTAAATATTATATTTAATATTTAATATTAATTCAATTATTACTATCTAGAGCAATCACTGGTTGTTCCTGCCCTGGCTAGTGGCTGCCTGTATCTTTATCTACACCTTGCTCTACAAGTCGGTTATCTATTACTACCACCTGGAGGGCAGGATACTGATGGTGGTTCCCCTCTTTCAGACCATAGCAGGTGACTTTCATATTATTATTTACCCAAATAAATAAATAAATCTACAATCCTTACAGGTTTCTGGTGCTACTTTGCGTACGACGTCTTCCAGGACTTTCTCCACTTGCACGGTCAGGGGCATCACATAAATCTCAGTAATTGATCGCATTTTTTCTCTGTGAAATGCAATTGAGCTGAGTGTAAAGGCAAATAAGTGTGAACATTGCGGTGTGCACGGGGGTGTTTGTGTTTTAAGTGTGTGTATGTGTGATTTAGCCAAAAGTAAAATAAGCGTTAAAATGTCTGCTAACCCAGTGGAAGCGACGGGTTTGAGTCTGCCATTGTGGGTCTCTTCTGGGGCTCTGCGGTATCGTTGCATGCGTATTGCATTACCCCAACACACACACACACACACCTCAGCCCCCCGTGTGGCACAAAGTGGCATATGAATAGATACATGTTTTGTTGCCTGTTTTGTTTGCCCCACCAAGCTCCAGTCTGTCTGTGGGCTGGTTGTCGTAATCCAACAAGCAGACAGGTTAAATACACCGCAAGGACAGACTCAGACACAAGGGCGGCTGCTGGAAAAAAGTGTGACAACGATGGGGGGTACATGTGCCTTGCCAGAGGGGGTTGGGTATATGGCAGATATAGGAGAGACTGCGACTCGAGTCGCGATTCAGCTGGGAAGCAGGCGCATCCAAACAAACAATAATCATGCAACAATAGTGAGAGCCGCAAACAAATTGCTTTTCTATGTCTACACGGGCGTGTATGGGTATCTGTTTGCACTGCGATACTAAGGATATATTTATAAATTCAATAGAGTTATTTTACTAAAATAACTAACCTAATTCCAGGTCTCATTAAGCTCTAAGTTTTAGTCTAAATTAATTATAAGGTTTATATAATTATACAAGATATTCCATACATTAATTTTTAAGATAAATACCTTGAACCTACACATTAATTAGCTATTATTATATCCACTATCTACTAGTATATTGTTTTCAAATAATTGCAAGATCTATAAGATAAATATAAATAAAATTAGCGTATAACTCATCACAACATAAATAAAATAAATACTTTAAGATAAGACAGATTCAAAAATAAGCTATTAAACGAACAAATAAAGGTTCCTAATATTTGAATAAATACTAAATAATTTATTCAGAGGCTTCCTTTAATTTCTATCATTTTCGTAAATATAATTTTCTCAATATTCCAGATTTAGTGATCATTTTTTCCCCAGTGAGTGTGTCATGTTCGAGCTCACTTGCAGATTAGTTTCGTTGCGAGTGTGTGCCTGTGTGTGTTTTTTTTTCTCTCTCGTATTATTTAGTTGTCTTTTTTTGTAGACGCACAACCAACCACAGAGAATCAAAAGCCGCATGGGCGTAGCCCGTGACACCTACCGAAGGGATGCAGTGCCGGGCCGGGCGCACTGGCAATTAGAATGGAGAGCGTAAAGTTTGAACCTGCACATCCTCCGCTTGCTCCTCCTTCTCGCCGGAGATCCTGCGTCTTCCTTCTCAGCCTGCGACGGGCTTTTGTTGTCTGCAAAGTTTGCCTTTGACACAGGGCGCCTGCCCCGCCCACTTTTCAGCTTTCCGCCCGCCCCTTCCACCTGGCGATGCCTGGAAAATGGAATCCATTCATTCAAATCTATGTGAGCCCAGTGAGTGTTAGTGTCTGTGCAGCTTGTTGAACAAAATTGAAAATTAACTATAAATTCTGTGTGGCAAAACATGCAAACATGTTTGCGGAAATACCTGACAGACTCAGGACCCAGGGGCTGACTGTATCATGGAGGGGGAATGGGGATGGGGATGACCAGACTAGAGGTGTCAAGCGTGGCAAACACCTTGGTGACACCGAACCCCTCACGGCACAAAGCGATTCATTGTTGCGAAATTTTATGCGAAAAATTCATTAAAAATAAAACACCTCAAGGGGGGAGACGCACAAAAAAAAAGACAAACAAAGTTTGAATCCACCGGGAGACCAAATTGAATTGCCTGAAATTCGGGAGTTTTTTATATATTATTCGGGGTACAGTGAAGCCTTTCAAAGGTGCTAAGTACATGGGGGAGGTGAGCAAAAAATAACAAAAACAAGAAGAGTGTTAACCCTCGTGACAAGTTGTGGCTCAAGGGGTTTTTTGGTACACTCGAAACATAATTTATAGCCTATTTTATTTTGAATTAATAGCTTCAAAATCCCTACATTTTTATTATTAAATAGAAATAGTCCAAACTGATTTTTAGCCCGAAAAAGCCTTTACATATTTCACAAATACATTTAATCCATATTGTTCATCTTGTAAACCACTTTAATAAAAGAGTTAAAAATAAGACAATGTTTAAAAAAATTTTAATATACATTTTAAAAAGCAAAAAGGCTGTATTTATATTTTTTTTTACTGCACATCACACATAACTCTACAGATTATATTATTCTTATTTTTACCCTTGTTTTTACTAAGTGCTTTGGTTAAAAAAAGGTAACATGCCTTCTACCAACAAAAAGAGTGTGAATTTCCAAAAAAAAAAGGCAACCAAAAAAAGGAAATGAAAACCAGACGGGAAATCAGGGAAAGGCGGAGTTATTCCAACGGCCAGGAGCAGGAACAATCAGCTAGACTTAACTAATAAATTTCCTCGAATTCCACACGCAGTCAAGTCGAAGCGGAAATCATTTAAGCTGCCAAATCAGCCAGCCAGATGGTCCAAACAAAAGCTGTTTCTGGCCGAGAAGGTGCGGCACTGGCACTAGCACCCGAATGGCCATCTGGATGGGGGCAAGAGCAGGAGCTGAAGCCATAGCTGGAAGCTCGAGTTGGCTGCAAAAAGAAAGCGATTAATATTCATTCAGTGTCGCGCGTATATCACTTTTTATTTGCACAGGGTCGCCGCTTCAAAGGGGATGCAGGAGAGAAAGGGGAGGAATGCTGGGGCAGGCGCCGCCAAGTATGCAATGGAATTCGGCGCACGCAGCAGCAGGTGAGCTCGTGTGGCTGCTCCAGTTGCTGTTGTTGCTGTGCGTGTGTGTGTGTGCAGGTGTCCGGGTTAATGGGTGTGGGTGTGAGCCAACGCACAATTACATACAACAATTTGTGCTTTGTTTCGCCGCGTGTGTGTGCGTCTGTGTGTTTGTGAGTGGGAATCCAAATCACCAAAGAGCAATCGTGCAACAGCTACATGGCCAGCAGCCCCAAGACGAAGGAGGATGCCATAAATGCACTTCGAGAAATTTAGGAATTCTCAAGCAACAAAAGCAGATTTTAATTGTGTTTTAATTACTAATTAGCTTGTAAGTAAAAGCTAGGTAACAAGGAATTTATAATAAATGTATACGTAATAACCTAGAACAACCTTCCTTTTTTTTCCAGTACCCAGCGAACCCGAGTTGGCCTGCGGAAATCCAGTTGGCTTTGTGCCGCTGACACCTCCCCACGGCCGCCCTGCCCCTAGCATCAAATTGGATGCCCAAAACATCAAGGCAAAAGGAGGCAGCAGGAAGGACCCCCAAAGGGGTGGACCCCCACGTATGATACGACTGAGCGGGGGCGGCTCTTTCGGTGCCCCGGCGTTTAGTTTTCAATGTGAAAATTGAGAAAAATTGCCAAACGAGTTGGTAAGCGATATTCTCGGCTCCGCCTGTCGTTTGGTCCGGTGCCAGGTGATGCAGTTGCTCCACTCCCATCCACTCCACTCACTTATTGTTAGTTTCGCTCGCTTTGTTTTGACAACTTCTCGAGTAGGAATGCCCTGGGATCGGAGGAGACGCAGCAGTCACAAAGGCGACCCGGGGCGAACGCTTTTCGTCAAATAAAAGCTAGCATTTTTGGCTTCAGTTTACTTCCGTTTGCTTTGACTGCCTGCGCCATGCCCATGCCTTCGCTTCGGCAATTGGAGACCCGAGAAGGAGCTGCTGGCAGCCATAAAATTACGATCCAGCAGAGAGCAAATGACGCGAAACAGTCGCACGGACATGGCCAAGAGCCTCTGAGCCAAGAGCCTGAGCCTGGCACGGGAGCAAGGCCAACGGAGCACCAACAACACGTTCCCTGCATAAAAATCGTGCAGGCCATGCTAAAAACGTTTATCCCTTTTAGCCCCAGCGCGGCTCGGTAGGAATCTCCTGCCAACTCCCCCAATAACAATGGCCGAGCAACAAGAGCCTGGAGACACTGTCAGAAATAAGCTCTTACTTATTTCGAGTAAGGATTAATTAAGGAACGAATTTTGTAAGTGAAGACACGCTTAGCTTTAAAATATATATAAAAATAGATGTTAAATAAAACAGTATGAAGAAATATTTCCATAATTATACAAGCTCCATCAATTATGTTTATGTTTATATTTCCTAATTGGTTTTACGTAATAACACCATAAATATTGAATTTAAAGCCTTTATTTAATACGTTACATTAAAATTATTATTTTACCTACGATATATTTAGATTCATGAATGCTAGTTTGTTTTTTAGAGGTATACCAACATTTTATTCCAGTTTTAACAGCAACTTATAATTATTCCCAGTGCATGGGAAGAACAATTTCTTCGTCTTTAGTTTCAATGGCCCCCACGGCGGCCCAAAACCATTTTAAATGGAACGAAAGCTGAGACTGATGGCCGGCTGTGGGAAAGTCCGGAGTTTGAGGCAACAAAAAAATACTAAAATAAGGATATAGGGGGGGCTAGGGGCTAAAGCGGTCGGTAGTCAGATAAATGCCGCATCATTGGTTATTTATATGCGTGCGGATCTCAGGTGGATGTGGCCCCGGGGCTCCGGGCGATATATTTATTTGATTTTATTGATATACAAGCGGCCGTAAGTAGTGCATATCATCTATCTCGGCTAACGAGTGGCTCAAGTCCTGTCATTACTGAGCCCCGGATTGCGGCCCGGCCAGCTCCAGCTCCAGGTGAAGTTCGACATGGGAAATTAATTAAATCGCATTCAAATGATTGGCTACGTGCCATTATTAATTCGAGCATAAATTATTCCACATGCCCTAATTCCAGGCGATTTTGCTTGTGCCACCGCCACCGTCCCACACCGCATACTCTGTGGTCAATCACTTGATTGGCTGCTCACAGAAATTGATCTGAAATTTTAATGCAACACGTATTCGCACTTCTAATTTATGGCAATTAAGTGAAAGTTCTATAAATGCCGAAGAAGCCAAGCCGTTCGTGCAATGTGTCTCTTTGGGCTAACCGCACATATTAATAAAATGGATTAATTAAAACTGTGCGGCAGGTTGGAGCTCAGCCTTGCAAGTGCAATGACGCTTAGGTCAGGTTTCAATCGGATTGCATTTTGGCTTAAGGAAAAGGGAATATATAAATAGGGTTAAGACTGACAGGTTGGGTTTCCATTCGATATTTGATACAAATACTATATAAGTGATTTAATTACAGCATTTAATTAATTACAATTACAAGATTTATTAAAAGATACAAGCAAAATGAATTCACTTAGTTAAACAGGTTTATTCAGGGTATAAAAGTGAGAGACTTGAATATAAGGTAAACAATTTATAAAAAAAAGGTATGTATTAATTGAATGTTTTAAAATTAGGTTATTATTCTTTAGATAATATATGGTATATAACATGAAGAATAAAGACTTCAATAAGAAAGTAATATTTCCAGCAAGTAACAACCTTTTTAACTAGAAATATAGAGTCATAGAAAATTTAAAAAACACTTTTTCGGGATCCACATAATTTTAAAAATATTTTTCAGTAAATGTTTACAGCCTTTCCATATTTTTTTAAACCATTTTAACACTTAACATTCAATGGATAAAAGAAAAATACATAAATAAAAGGTTAACAATTTATAAAAAAATATTTTAAAATAGAATTTTTCAAAATCATTTAATAATTTTTTTAATAACATAAATGGCATAATGATTTAAGTAAGAATAATATGAAAAAATCTAAAGATTTCAATAATAAAGTAATGCCTTTTTGAACTAGAAATATAGTGTCATAGATACTTAAACAACACTCTGGCGAGAGCATTTATATGTTCTAAATATTTTCCAGTAAAAGAGAGCCTTCCAAATATATATTATTTTTTACCACATTTTAATCAGTTAACATTTCCCCACCTTAACATTTTTTAGGCTCGGAAAACTGCTAATTTAACAGCAACGCCTGCGCCCGCCGACGTAAACAAACTGTTAAAAAGCCGGCTCCAACCCGCGAAGTGTTCCCAGTAACAGTTAGACGGCATTGCCAGCTGCAAACATTAAGCCGAAACTCGTTCTCCGACGAACTCCAAGCGAAGGGCAAACGAATGAGAACCGAGAGCCGAGCCCAAAGGCCGAAGACATGCCCGAAAGTTCAGGCCGCGAAGCAACAGCGACAGTTTCAGTTTCAGTTAGATTTGAAATCGCGTCTCGAACGGTACTTTTTTGCGGATGGTGAGCGTGAAAGTGGAAAAGCGGAAAATCGCTGACAAAAACATAGAGGAAAACTCGTGAATAAATTGTGAACAGTGCAAATAAACAAGCAAAAAGCCAAGAAAATCGAGTGAAAAATCGTCGCTGACTAAGCCAAAAAGCAGCAGCAAGCTGAGCCATTTTCAGTGAGGTGAATATACAAATCCGAGATCCCTCTGTCCTCCAATCAGAATCCCACCTGAGCGTTACCTGCCAAGCTTGTTTCACTTTGCATTACCTCGCTGGCTCGCTGACCAGTTGTTGATTCAAACCCGTTCTCTCCAGGCTGCAAGGCTGAACGGCTGAAAGGCGCAAAAAATACACAAAAAAATATCAGAAGGAGAAGTTATTTTTGGTCATCAGTTGTTGCCATTTGCATTGCCGTGTTGCAGCCAAGTTGGCCCATTCAGCGCATAAATTGCAAATGCAAACGGCCAAATTGTTATTGCCACTTAGAAGAGCTCTAAGCGCAATTCTCTCGCCTTTTTTTCCAGCTGCTTTTCGCGCAGCCAGTATCTTGGCCAAACTGCAGTAACAGTAGCCACCTGGTCGCGACTCGAGCGACTCGTGGCTGAAAAAAACGCTACCAAGACACAAAAGCTGGTCGACAAAAAAAGCGCCAGCGATTGCATCGCATGTCGAGGCTGTTTCGCATGCCCTTGCCCCCTTGGCCCGCCTCTGCATACCCCCCTTGGCCGGCCAAGAACAACAACAGAAAGAACTTCAAAAGCACTCCGACCCGCCGTCTGTTTTTTGGTGATTATGAGCGGAGAAACGCCAGCAGAGGGAAGAGAGGGAAGAGAGAAGAAGAGAGTCGCGGGTTAAATGCTCTTTCAGTAGCTAAAAAAAGGTTAATTTATGGGGAATAGTTAAATTTTTAATTTAATTTAGAGAAATAATAATGACGGTGATTAAATTACTATTTAATGTATTGAGATTAAATTTGATTTATTTTAATTAAAATAAATATATTTAGAGACCGATAAATACAAGCTAAAAGCAATTTACTTATAATATTTGATAACAACATAATTTATGATGCATGCACTTAACTAAAACTTGTTGAAGTATTTTATTTTTGCATTTTTACAGCTGGCTAAAGCGATGATTATATTCATTTTTATTTATTACAAAAGTAGGTGTTGTATTTTAATCAGAGTTTTATTTATGTGAAACAATTAATATACTCTGATGGGTATCAGTAATTTGTAAAATTAATTATTTAACACAACAACTCAATTAACATAAACAAGAGTTGTTTGGTATGGGAAACTTAATACTGAAATTCATGACAGAGCTTTCTTAATTAAAGCATAATGTTTTTAATTGACTTCTTTAGCTTCTTTTAATACGTTTTTATGATGTCCATTTTAATTATCTTTCATGTAATCATATTTAATTAAATAATTCATTATAATCCTAAATAAAATATGCATATGCCATTTCCTTTGAAGAAGCCTTAGGAGTTCTGTGAAGATTAAGCGCCGCATTTAAATGGAAAATAATGGTAGAAAAAAATGTGAATGTTTTGCTGCACTTTATTAGGTTTATTAAGCTCCCTGGAAAATTAACACGATATTAAAACCATTCTATCCCTAGAAAAACCAGCATTGTACTTTCCTTTTTTGGCCAGTTAGAGTATTAAATGCAAAGGGCGCAAAAAGCGTTTCAGCCCTGTTCACTCCGCGTTCACTCGGCACAATAGAACCTGAGAAGATTGGCCAGAGCCGAAAAAAGGCCAAGGGAACCTGGCCAAAAACGAAGGAGTACAACAGTGGCATGGGCGGCATGCTCAAAGCGTTTAAGCGCCTTTGACACTCAGCTGGTGGCATAAAGGAAGGGCCTGCCTTGGATTAGGGGTAGCGGGTGCCATGTGAGACAGCTGCCAATCAATGGCAGCCTAGGCCCATCACTTTGCGGCCATACTGCTCGGTGGCATGTTGCATGTGTGTTACAGCACAAAAACCGAATAGAAATCGAGAAAAAAATACGACGACGACGTAAGAAGAAAAAAAATTGAAGGAAAAAGCGGAAAAACGTTTTCAGAAAATTGTTCTGAACTTTCCCTTTGGTCTTTTCGTGGACTGAGGAAATTATGCGATAATGGGAGCCAAAGTTCATTTTCATAAATAGTTAAGTTCAAAGTTGGTAACATTCTTCAGGCCCGGTCAGGCCAGACCAGGAAGGCCAGTAAATTACCCACCTTGTGTACACAATCAATTGCAGAACCAAGAGAGAGAGAGAGACATTTTCAGCTTATTAAATGGAATTAAGCAATTTCTGCGTTATTACCATGAATATTTGAAATCCAGGGTAAATACCTAAGCCAGGGGATTAGTTAGTTATTCTCGGCTATGCGCGGCGCACTTTTTTCCCTTATTGATTCTTAGGCGGCAAATTAATGTTTTCATTGCGTTTTCCGGCGCCTTCCCAGCGGAAGTGTCGTGTGGCCCAATCAAACAAATACAAGCGCACACAAGCCAGCACAACATGGCCGAGAAAAAGGAGCTACAGAAAGTAACCAAATTACGCCTAATGGTTTTTTAATTGTAACAATAATTGCTGTCGCCATTGCATGAGGAGCAGCCCCAGCAGCAGCAGTAGGAGCAGGAAAATCCAGTGAAAGAGCAGCAATCAAAGCTGTTAAGAAGGGTAAAAAGGGCACCTAACCCTCCTATTAATGAGAGCTCTTGGAAAGCATTTAGATGCCAGCAAATTACCAAGCAGGCATACAGGGCAAAAACAACCAAGGGAGAGAGTCCTTGAAGCACTGAAAGCTGGGTAGGATGGATTAAGAGGAGGGAAATTCATGAAAAGAGTTGGGAATATATTCAACGAAGCTGTAATTAAACGTTTATAATTAGAATCTATTCGAATTTGAAGGCTAAAGTGTTTATTATAATTTATTCATATGATTTTCCTAACAAGTCGAGCTGGAATTGCTTATGTTTTCATTTTAATATTATTATTAATATTATTTTAATATTAATTATGCCTAAAAACTGCTAGAAAAATTTAAATCTAAGCTAAACACATTTCTTGCCGTGCCTGAAAAACGAAACTGAGGCTCATGTTGCCGCTGCGCTTGTATGTTGCTGCTGTGCCAAAGAGCCCCCCATAATTGTGCCCCTTCATGTTTGTGACTCTCTGTGTGTGCGTGTCTATAATTAAGGCCACAAAAAAGTGCTGGCCTATGCTTTTCCAATGGCTGAAACAAAAGCCAGCAATGAGACGACTGCGAACCTTGAACTTGCTCTGTTGATGTTGCTGCTGCTGCTGCCTCTATTTGGGTTTTGTTTGATTCCATTCATTGTTCAGTCGGCGGCAGTTGATTATGAGTGTTATGGTTTTTTCTTCCAGCTCTTCTCCAACTCCCTATTATTTTTTTTTTGTTTGGCAGAGCTGGCTTGTTGCTTTTTTGGTCTTTGGTCGTTTTTCGGTTAGCCTGAAATGGCCAGGCGTACGTAGCATACTTTTCTGCGGTGAGGACCGGTCCGGGTCGAGTCTCTAATGTGCGCCATTTTGGTTTTATGCGGGCCAGCATGGGTGTGTATTAGTGTGTGTGCGTGTTGGCCCATTTGCCCAGAGGTCATTATAGACGCTTGGCCCCGCTTGGCACGTTGTGGCCGCCAACTTCCGCTCTTGTTGCTCTTGATGTTGCTCCTGCTTGCCGCAGCAAGTGTTGCTGATGTTGTTACTGTTGCTGCTGCTGCTGCTGCTGTTGCCACTTTGAGCCTTTTGGCTTTTGGTCGGGTCCAGCAGAGACCTCTCTCTAAAGTGGCAATTTGTCTAGTTCTGTAAGCGCCTCTTTTAACGATAATGATGATTGCGCATTGTTGCGTTTTTATTCCACTGCACACGCACACTTACAGCCACTCGGAGTTATGTTCCAGGTTTTGTTCATATTTTTTCTCCTGCTCTCTCTCCCCCATATATTTTTTGCCAGTCCTTTTTAGCCGTGTGTTTGCTTAGCATTTTCCGATTTTCATTCATAGCCACACAATTTCCCAGTCCCGAGCCTGGCTTTCCTTTTCTTTTTTTGTTCATTCATTCGGGGATTTTTATTATTTTCATTGCCATTTCTTATTCCATTTGGCAGTCGTCTGTCAGTCGTCTGTCTTTTGGTTTATGCCCTTCGCCTTCTCTCGCTTTTCCCCTTTTTTTCTCGCATTTTCCCCATTTTTCCCCGTTTTCGGTGGCTCTATTTGCTCGTTTTGGCCGAAACGTGTCGTCGCCGCTGTTAATTTTTAGTGTACGAGTGTTGGACCAGTGTTTTTCGCATTTGCTTTATTGGCCATGGCCGAAATGCAATCCTGTCTAGACGCTCGGCCGTCCAGAGAGAGGCTTTTCGAGGACACACAAACCCCTCCCAACCCCGAAAAAGTCCTCCTCATTTTATGTGCCTATTTGTTTTGGCCGAACTATTTTGATTTGATGGCGAACGAGTCTGAATTTTGTTTTGATTTGGCCAATTCGGCATGACTGGCCCTGGTCTCACTCGGCGTGATTTATTTTACACATTTTTTGTCCTTGCTATTTGTTTGGTAAATAAATTCGACAAAGTTTACATATAATTCTTGTCAATATTTAACCGCACAAAATGCATTTCATATCAATTTTATTACGATGCCGCGTCCGTGTGTTTGCTGGCTGAAAATCAATAAACATTTTGCGGTTACCGATGGTCAGTGTCGTGGCCCCAGTTGACATCCATCGATGGCCATCTCTCTGTGGACTCTGTCCGACGGCATCAGCTGATTACTTTATCACAAAAGCGTAAAATGAGCCACGCCGAGGCGGGGGTCACCACGGGGCACACTGCCTGGCACACACATCATACACACACACACACACACCGCACACACACTACCAGCGCTCACAGGCATAACTTAGCCGGCATTCACGTGCTGCACTGAATGACTTTATCGACTGCTAAACGTCGCTTGGCCATTTGATGCGGATGTCGATGTGCACACGTTTAACCCACTGGCAAATATTCACACAAACAGATCACTGAGAGAAAAAATTTGGGGCTTAGATAGATAGTAATATGAGAGTTCTGTGAAGAATATATCAAATCAAAGCCTACTGAAGCAATCCATCATCACATTAGTGCAGAAATTTTAAATAGTCCAATTAAAAATAATTTTGGACAACATTTATGATTTTATTTAAAAATAAAATTTTATTAAAATTATATACTTTTCCTTATCATTAAAAATTATTCAGTTCTTGCTAATAAATGTGTAAACTTTATGTATCTTCTTTGCTATTATTCTTTTTTTTTCTTTATAAGAAAAATATTCCTGATAAAAAACATAAGCAAAGCAAAAGTTTAAATTTCATTAAGTACGAAATTAGACTCTTTGTCATTTTATTTATTTTCCAGTGGACACCACATCGTGAAACACACATACTGCGATAATTTTTCCGCTTTTGTCGTGTGCTCTGGCTTTGGTCCTGGTCCTTGACTTCGCTGCGTCCTGCGTCCTGAGCCCTCTAAATGTTTATTGCTTTATTCTGTTGCGCAATTTAATCGATGTCTGGCTGGTGGCCTCCGCCTGCGCTCCCCGGGATCAGGGCATCCCGGATTCCGGTCCCGATCCCTCCGGCCCGTAGCCCGTAATTCGCTGATTTTAAAGAGCGGCTAATGTAAATCGTTGAATTATGGCAATTTACGATTTAATGAAACTTTACTCCGCCGGCAATCAGAAATCCCCGCTTACATACGCTACGTGTCCGTCAGGATGGAGCTGGGGCTGGTCCTGGTGCTGATGCTGGTCCTTTTGTATAGAAAGCGATTTCCCCTCTGCCGCGGCCTCCCTTTGGATTTTATCCTTTTAAGCAATTATCTTATAACACAATCCTGTGGGGGTCAATCCGTGCCTCATTTTGCGCTCGAATGCGCCGCACAAAGTATTTAAGTAACTCAAGCCGTTACCAACAAAACAGATTTGGCTGAAGGAGAACGGATAGTGGCTCTGGGATTTGGTGGGGGCTACGGCCGGGGGTTAACCCTTTTTGTGTGCCCTCCTGGATTATGTATTTGTGTTTATCTCCAGTTTTTGTCTGCTCCGCTCAGCTCCGCTCTGCTCTGCTCGGCGATGAGAGCTTACCACGAGAGGAAAAAAAAAGAAAACACACAGTGAAGGGAAGCCGTAATGAAATGCAAAATCGCTTAAGTTCGCCGGCAGGGGAAAACACAGCTTGCCCCGCCCCAGAAAACATTTTCCCGCCCCCTTTGTTGACAGCGTGTTAGTGCAAACTAAATGAAATTTTCTTCATGCCTCAGCTCGGCTGTGGGTTTTTGTTTCTCGCTCTTGTGGCTCCGTGTTAATGTGTTTGGGGGTGTCTATTAAGGGTGCTCTCCATGTACATCACCGAGAGCATCATCAACATCCTCCTCATCATCATCATCATCATTATCAGGCCGCTCATCAGTGTCATCCGAGTTGTAGTGGAAACTGCCGTCATAAGCCCGTTGTTACCTTGGCCCCATTGCGCCATTGTCCTCTGTGCATAATTGAATGCTCAGACGCTATTCGAATTCCACTTCATGCATGTGCTCATATATGGATGGTTACACGGTGGGAAATTAGGGGTACTTATATGACCTAGGTTTTACCTAACCAAGCTCAAAATAAAGTCTGTAGAGATCTCAAATCGGTTGATAAGGTGCCTAAAAGTATGCAATGAAAGGAAACTTGTAACCAAAGTTAGGAATCTCTATAAAATTTTTTTTAAACTTTCTTTCTTATCTTACATAATATTTGTTACATTTTTAAAACCCCATTTTACGATCTCTACTCTCATTTGTTAACCATTTTCATATAAAATGCCAGAACCCACAGTATTATATCTTTTTTCCCCGTGCACATGTGAGGGAGTTGCCTTTTCAATGACTTCCGCATAAGTGTTTAATTTCCTGTGTATTAACATGCTTAGCAAAACAGAGAAAAATTTCTGGGGGAAAACCAACAAAACGCAGTCCCGATGAAAAGGGGTTGCAAGAGGAAAAGCAAGGAAATAAACCAGAAAAGGTGCGTTTTCGAACGAGCCCCCCCCTGGGTGTGTGGCTGGCATAACGATTTGTGCCAACAAATTTATTTAAAAAGGATTATCAGCAGCTAAGCGCCATGCTGGCACACTTCAAAGGACGCCACGCTTTGCCTCCAACTCCAACTCCAACCCATCAACCCACCAAAAGCAACCCCATTGACATTTTTTGGCGGTTGGGGGAAAAAAACAGAAACAAAGAGCAAACAAAACACGTAAACGCCGCCATGGCATATGCAAATTTCAATGTCAGCCTCCTGCCGCACAGTCTGAATTTGAATTTGAATTCGAGTATGAATTTGACATTCAATTTTGTTTTATTTTCCGGGGAGTAGCGGCGGGGGCATAGGCTAAGTGGCTTTATTTTTGACGATTATGGCTAAGGACTGAGTTTAAATAATCAAAATTCCTGGTCATTTCAATATTAAACACGGAGTCCGGGAAATTCGATGCGCTTCTGGCTCCAAGGATATCTCTTCCTATTTTATGACATTCCACCGATAACCTTTGCTTAAAATGAACTTGATGACATTTATATGCTTTCAAGAGGGTTGGGACTGGGCTGGGTTCGGAGTTCATAGCGAGTTTTAAAAATACCGAAAAATATATTGTAGCAACCGAATCTGAAGGCGTGAGAAATTCAATTTGTTGTCACGTCGATCAGGTTAAAATTGAAGCAAGGGCGGGGGTTCCTGGGTTTATTGTGGAGCAGGGTTGGCATTTTCATGTTATTGAATACTTTAAAAGGTTTTTCGGCTACCCCCCCGGAATCTAGCTCAATTTTCCATCACTCCTGCCTCCATGCTTTGTGAGTTCTGTGAACTCGCTTCCTGGGGGTTGCTAAAATTCTAGTTGAAACATTTTATTTGCTAATTGCTGGGTATTTGCCGTACATTTATATATATATTTTTGGGAAAATTTGTTTCTTCTCGAGTGACTGGGAATCTGCCGCCTGATTTTCTTCAATTTTCGGGCAGGCGAGTGTGTGTGCATGTGCGGAAGTTCACACACGCCTGAACACTCACAGCCTGTCAAACGCACTCCTGGAAGAGCTTCCCAGCTTTTCCCTGCTCCTCCCAGACTCCTCTGGCCTGCCCGTGCAGTTTTCCCTTTCGCAGAGCTGCTTTTGCCTGAAAATTTTCAAATTTCCGGATTGCCTCCGCCGACTCGCCGCCGAGGAAATTGTCTACGCATGTTTCTGGCACTTTTAAGAGGATATATTATGGGAGAGGAGCGGCGAGGATATGTGGGAAACTATTCAACCGAAGGCGGGGGCGGCTGCTTATCCATTATTAATGCAGGATGCCAAAAGTGTTCGACACAAATTTGCAATTTGCTCAAGATTTGGCGGGGGGCGTGAATTAGCTGCCAAACGATAAGCATTTTCCGTTTCCACGCATTTTCCTACCCCCGTCGGCGATGGCGACTAAATGGCATATGGATTTCCGTTGTCCATTCGTGCCTTATCTCGTTGCCATTGGCAATGTCTGTCTGATGTGATAATCCGCAGGAATTAATAAATAAACCATTAACAAATAAACTAGAGTTAAGCCCATGCACACAGCAGCATTGCATTGTGAGCCTGGAGGGGTTTCTGGGTGGCGGGGATGGGGACTGTGCGTGCCGCTGGGAAACCCTTATCAAGGACTCACCAACAGCCAGGCAGGTTCAACCCCGGACTTGACTTTCTGCAAACATCAGCAAACAAAGGCGGATGATGGCCTCGAACCAGAAATTCACTCTTAATGTTTTCTGGACGATGGACAGTGGGATAAAATATATTTCTTAACAATTAAGAATATTTCTTAAAGGCGGAAATATGTGTACAAAATATTAGAAGTTTCATTTTATTTAAGAAGAGGATATTCTCTTATTACATATATATAAAATTAAATTTTTAAGACTTAATAATATCTTTAGATTAATGTGTTATTACCACCAAAGTTCAGCTATAACATCCTCGTCTATTTTAAGAATTAAACCCTATATTTTCCATTTTCCCCGCCAGAGGTCAATGCTTGGCAATAAATTTCCTTCGAAGGCGTGTCCAAAAAAACGAAAAAAAACGGAGGACAAAATGCAAATGGCATTTGTGCGTGGTTCCCTGCGTGTGTCGCCTGAAATTTCAGTCAATTAAATGAAAATAAATGAATAATTGATAGTTTTCATGGTCCACTCGGTTCCTGTTCCACCTTGAACTAAACCTTGGCCAAATGTAATTAGGAAGAGGGGTAGGCAAAACCAGTGGAAGAATGTCATTTGAATAATTTAAATTGTTAGACGCGTTCGGCGTTCGATTGCCAGACACAGACACACACACACCGGACAGGACAACGGGGACCAGGGACCAGGAACCAGGATCCTGCTCGTGCTGGCCGGAGCCACAATGACGTTAATGACAGTGACGAGCGGTTGTTTGCCTCAGTTCTCGACCAAACATTCGGCGCAAACAAACAAACAAACAAACAAATGCACGCACGTACTCCAGGCGACACACACACTCACTCATAAAAAACAATCAAAATGCAAAACGGAACCTGGCAGACGACACTCCATGGGGAGAGTGGCTGTGTGAGTGCGAGTACACTGCAAGAAAGGCGGTCAAAAAGTGGGTAGAGCAGGGAAGTTGTCTTGTATTTGGAGCAGGGATAGCTTTCTCTGATTTCATTAAAGATTCAGCAGTTTTTTACTTATTTCTTAATTTTTTATTCTAGTACGATAGGTACAAGGTTTTTAGTTAGCAGTAAAGGAAATTTATTAGCTTAGTTAATTTAAAAATTATTAAAGTAAACAAAAAGTTAGAAAAAAAAACATACAAACATTTTGTGAGCTCAAAAATAAATTTATTCTGTAAAGAATGCATTTTCAATTAAAATAAAGTCTCATTCTATCTTTATTTTTCTTCTTTCCTATGAATAAACCTTTAGTGACTATAAAATTCTAATCCCCTACCTTAAAGTACCTCTTTTTTCCCTGAGTGCACGTGCGTGAGCCTTGCACCAGGAGGATCAACGGCAAACACAAATGGCTCCTGATTGCAGGCAGGCAGGAAGCAACAGCTAAGGGGATACGGCGGTACGTTGGTCCTCCGTCTGTCTGGCTATGCGACTAGAATTCAACATTTTGCCGCCATTAAAATCAAATTGCACTTTCGTGCAGCCCAGGCCCGGCCCGGCCAGGACACTGAGGGGAGAGAGAGAGGGTTCTCGGAGGCAGTCAGCAGACGGCAGCGGAGGTCACGAGCCGCGTCAACGTTTTTGGCAATTTCAGCAAAATATTCCTCTCGTTCTTGTGTCGCCTGGCTTCTTTTTTATGATTAATAAAAGCAAATGTAAATAGTCGCAAATAAAAGGCAGCTAAACGAAATGAAAGCAAGCGTTGCACGAGGCGACCTTCGACGGAGAGGGTGGGTGGCAGGTAGCTGCAGTGGGCGGGAAAATCATTCGGCATTTCCTCCCCCATCCAATCCGATTCCACCCTCCGACTAACTTTCGCTTAATTTCTATTAGCATTGCTGTCGCTTCGTTTTCATTGCTGCGGCACGCTCCGCAGGTTGCTGAGGTTACCCAGAAGGGGCTGGTGGAAAAGCGGGTGGAAAATCAAGGGGAAGGGGTGCACCATGGGGTGGCTAGTGGCTCAGGGAATGCAACTGTCTGCCCGGCCTGATTGTTTGTATTTCTCATGGCACTCGATGTCAGTCAAAATCGCTTCATTTTCCATCCACTCCCCAAAAATGCATACAGTCGAGATTCCCTGACTTGAATCATAAAATTAAGCGCATAAAAAAGTTGCATAAAATCGGTAATAATTTTTGGCACATTTTGCTAAAGAAATTCGTAAGAAATTGCAGGAAGTTATAGCTAAAATTATAATAAAAGTTCTGGTCCAAGATTCTACTTAATATATTATTATTATTCAACTGCTAAGACTTTTTTAAATTAAAGAATTATTTATTGCACTCCCCGACACTTATCATAAAGTCATCGCATTATATGCAACCCTCCTAAAAGCCCCTCTAGCCAGGCTCTACTGTATTCCCTTTCCATTCGTAACCCCCGAAAAAGTATGCGGCAGTAAAACCCACAGACACCATCGTGCCCACCCACTTTGTACTGTTGTTTGTTTTACAACGTTTTTAACTTGTTTGCAGGGATTAGGTAAGCAACTCAAACAGGAACGGCAGTGCAGGACATTGCCAGGATGCAATCTGAACTCATAAAAAAATAGACAACGACAGGGCCTGCCAATTTCCAAAGGATACTTCCCAGGGAGACGGGACTGATTTCCATTCAGCAGGCAAAGCGGCGGCGGCAACCGTTGCCAACATTAAATGCATCGAATTACATTTTCTATTAACCAACTTTAAGGGGGGTCGCCAGGGCGGTGCCTGTGCCTGTGTTTGGGATCGTGTGGCTACTTTGTGTGTGGAAATGCGGGGGCGGCACCAGAAGAAGGGGTGCCAGTGCCAGCCCCAGAGCAAATGTTGCTCGTTTGTTTGCTGCTTGTTTTACAATTCGCTTTTTTAACGCTTTCGCGCTGTGATTCCTTCGTCTTGCCAGCAGCGGGTCCCTGACATTGTTGTGCGGCGCCTTGAACCTTTCGCCGGCGAAAGGCGAGTCCTTGCCCCTGTGCGCCAGCCATCCTGCTAACCCGTCTTGATTGCACAAGTTTTTGTACTGCGCTTTGGCTAAGAAGCCGCTGGCTGCACGCCGTTTAGGCCACCTTCTCCTCGTCGTCCCTTTTGGCTTTAAGTTATGAAAACTTTTGTCCTTGTTTTTCCTGCCTGCCTGCCTTCGTTTCTTGTCCTGCTGCCGCTTCTTGTCCTGTTTTCTTCTCGTTTTTTTTTTTCTGCTTTGCTTTTCTGTTGAGGTTTTTCCACGTATTTGGTTCCTCTTTAAGCGCACATTAATCAAAGTTTTTCGTTTGGCTTAGTCAAAGTTTGAGGGCATTTATAAGGCAATTGTGGAGCTCGTTTCGTTGGCCACGACAGGTGTGTGTGGGCGCCGGCTTCTTGGCCCTGTTTCCCTGACGGCTGCAAGGGACATTGAAGCCATATGGCATTAGGGCTGAGAATCAGGAATCAAGCTAGGGAGAAGTATTTTTAATACAGGAGAAAAAGTTTCTTAAAGTCAAAAGGAGCCCTCAGTTGGTTTTATATTTATAACATTTTCCTATTTTAACTATGGGAATGTGTGCTTTATTCTGGCAGATAATTTTTATTATTTTTAGTACTACAATTCAATACTTATCCCCTTTCTCCGCAGTGCAGTCCAGCTGACCTGCCCCACAATAGCCTCCAGAAATCACAGAAAACTTTGCCGCTGTCCCGAACTGACCAGAGCTTCCCTTCAGAGTTCCTATTTTTGTGCAACTCTCGAGTCAAACGGGGAAAAGTAAGACTGAAAGACATTCGAAGGACTCGGCTGTCTGAAGGTTACCGCACACCCTCCGCCCCCACCACACACAATGCCTAATTGTCTTTGGGCCCGACTGTGTCTGGCCGACAGTCCCATCCCCCACGTCTGCCCCTATTTTCGCCGCCCCCGCAGGGCCTGTCTGAGTGACTTATGTCTGGCTTTAGAGAACTTTTTGCAGCATACAATGTTGCATTGCAAATTGAAACACGCGACGCTGCGCTGCGCTGCGCGATGCGGAGCGGAGCGTTGGAAAAAATCAGAGAATTTCCCAGACACATACAACAACTACCAGCATATGCATAAATAATAATGCACGAGCATACTTTAAGTGCAGCGTCTGCTAGGCTCAATGCTGCGATTCTCTGTTATCGAGCACTTGGAAAAATAATGACCTTTCTAAATTTATAAATTTAGGATAAGATGTTAAGCCAAAATAGTGTCCCACTAATCTGTGGGAATGTTTCTTTTAAATAGACACACATTTTCTTAAGAAACATTTTCTAAGTCTCGAAAATTGTGCACAAAAAATATCGAAAAGCTAATATGTAAATATGATATTAAAATTTCGAAATAATCCTTATAGAGGTGCCTCTGAAATTACTGTAGATTTTAAATCAATTAAAAAGTGTCCCCAAAAGGGATCATATACAACATTCAAAATAAACTGAATTATAATTAAATTAGAGCCTTAAATATTCATTGCATATTTCTAAACACCTTTTTTAAAAGATTTAAAATCAATAGCCACTTCAACATTGATCAAATATATTTACAAACTTTTATAAATAATATGCAACTATTTTATAGAAACGGGAGCTGCATTTAACCCAAAAAACTAATTGATTAATTACGATTCCCTTTGAAATTTATTTAAAATATTGTGCTGAGTGTAGCCTTAACCTTACCCATTCCTTCGGAAAACCCTTCACTCGTCTAGCCGTCTGCTCTCGCTTTGGGTTGTCCGGTTTTTCCAGGAGGACGAGAGGACGGGTGTGCCAATGGGGGGGCGTTGGGTGGCTTGTATGCACTTCAGCTTGAATGTGTCTGCTGCATTTACCCTTGAAAATGCGGCCGTTGCAGACTCCGTTGCACGCTGCACGTTGCACGTTGCACATTGCCCGTTGCAAATGAGTTCAATACACTTGGCATAAACACAAACATTACTGGGAAATCCACTCAGCGCAAGGGAATTTTCGCACTGCGCCGGCGTCGCTTTTCCCACGAAACTTACTCTCCCATTTTCATCCGCTCTTTCAGGTCGAAGCAGCCGAAGTCCTCCGAAGAAGCCGCGAAGCGAACGCTGGCGAGTGTGTTTATTTAACACACTTCCTCGTGGCGAAAGCCTTCAGTTCGTGTCTGCTGCTCGCGAAGTGCGCGTGAACAGGGGAACCGGAAACGGAAACGATATAGAAACGAAAACGAGAACCTGAACGAAATTCGCTTCGTCTCGAAACGAGAGTGTGTGTGTGTGATGGGAAGATCGCTGCACCCGAGAGATCGCTATGCCCAGCTCAAGATTGCTCAACTAGTGAATTAACCAACGACTTAACTCAACCCACAAAAAATATAAATAAGAAAAAACTACAGACCGCTCTTTAAGAGACACAAGTAAGCCAAGACTTTGGGACCTTGGATTAGGCAGCATGTGTGCCACGGGGAGGAACCACCGGCTCCTCAATCGCCTCAGCAGCCTCAGCGCCCTGCTCCTCGTCCTCGGCGCGCAAATCATTCGCGTGGAGTATGCCCGGGCGGATTACGAGAACACCTGGAATTTGTATTACGAGCCGCCCTGCTGCACGGGCTCCGCCGCCGGCCACCACCTGCGCCACCACAAAGGTAAGTCGGACTCCGAACTTAGCTCCCCTGCATATTTCATCTCGCCATTTCAGCCAAGGTAAGTGAGTGAGTGACTCTGACTGAACGCTTGGCTTGGCTTGGCCTGGCTGTCCGAGGAGTCTAGCCTAATTTGCGGCCGGATTAGGTGCGACTTAATCAGTCTCTAAATTCAGTTTTCCCTGGCGCCACACTGAGGACAGAGTTCGTGGGTTTTGCGAGGAATTTCTAAATTTTAAATGGGTTTAGTTTACGGAAAAGAATCTTAGAAGATATTTGAAGGGAATAGGAAACACAGCTTTTTCTAGTATTGTATGGATTTTAAATACTTAGATTCTTTGAACAATATTTTCCTTGGATTCCGTGGTGGCATTTTTTTGCGAATTTGAAAAGACAGAATAAGACAAAAATAAATTAAAATAAGTATTGTATTACAAGTATTTTCTTTCTATAGTTAAACTTAAAAATGCCTTCATGCCAATGATAAATCCAGATAAGGTCATAAATAATTACTTTAAATGAGGTAAAAGAACTCATTAATATCCAAATCCTTTTAGGCAGATTCTGTAATGGTTAGCTATGACTTTTGTTGAATATTTTATCTTTTTGGAATTAATTTTGCCATAATGAAGGCACAATATTTAATTAAAGGCTAGGAAGGTTTATTGAACTGATGTATTAGTTAAAATTAAAACTAAATTTTGTAAAACTGATATTAGGAAAATTTACAAAGTTTTTCTCAAAGAACAAATATTTTCCCCCTAAAAACTTGACCCTAATATTCCTAAAATCTCTCTTAAAACGTTTTCTTTGCATGTTTTTTTTAAGAAAATGTATCTTAGTATTTAAGAAATATTTTTCCTAGTGCCCAACCAGGGCCCAAGGCGAAAATACAAATAAAATAGCCTAAACGTTTGCCGCACTTTGTTCGGTCGGCCTCGCATTCCCGGCCGGCTAAGCTCCGGCATACAAAACTATTCGCAACAATGGCAGCCGAGGGTTGGGATCGAACTTTGCGAAATAAGTCAACAGCTTACATAGCCGCGAATGCCAGGAAGCCGAAACGAAATGGGTTCTTAGGATGTGTGTGTTCGAGCGGGGTTTCCCTTTTTTGGCCGAAAGGAATAATTTTCACTTTAAGCGGATTTGCCGTCCACGTCTCCTTCTACATTTCTTGATTTGCCATTTCGCTCCACTTCCGACGGCGACGTCTGTTATCCTTTTTCTTCTCTTGATTTCCCGGGACCTCGACCTCGTCCCGCCTGTGCCCAGCTCCGTGGCCATTTGGCACCCAGGACTCGTTCGCATTGCTATTGTTTTGCCATTGTTTTATTTCATCGGCAAGACATTTCTCTTCCGCATTGTGTGAAGCTGATAGGGTTTCAGGAGCAGGAGCGGGAGCCAGGAGCCAGGAGCCAGGAGCCAGAGCGGGTGTTGCCAACTTATAGACTCATTCGCGCGCAGCAGCCTGTGCTTCCTTGTACTTTACTTTTCCGCCAGTGCTCCGAGTGAAATTAAAAACTTTTGCCTTTCTGCACGGTCTTCGTTTTGTGTTTGTTCAATTGCAGGACCTCTCAACTCTCTCCCTCTGAACCCCTGGAACCCCTGAAACCCCCATCTTGACCGTCACTTCCGCCACTTAAGATGTGTTTTATTTTGCTTCTCTCCTTGTTGGTATTTTTTTCTCTCTCTTTCTCTCGATTTTATTTTATTTTTCCCTCCAACTATTAGTGTTTAATTAGTTTTCAAGTGGAGTTTTTATGGACTGAAAGCCGAGCTTAGCCCGACACAGATTCGCTTTTTCCTCGGCTGTCCCTGAATAATTAAAACCCATTTCGCATATCGGATGAATGTGTACAAAGTAATCCGCTTTAACCGACAGAGTGCGGCGGCGACTACTATTCGGGGGCTATAATGCAAAAGTTTTTTTAATGCTCATGAGGAATTATGAGGCGAAAGCCCCAGCAGCTATTATGTGTGAAAATGCCTCTTTGTTTAGCATTTTTATTTACATAAACAATTTTGGTTTACGCAGAAGATCTCCGCAGCAATCTGTGGGTCTGGGTAAGGGATTCTCCAGCCGCAGAAATGTAAACAGAAGCGAGTTTTAAGCGCTCAAACTTTTCCGGCGACCCGCAAAAAGCAAAAAAAAAAGGGGAAAAGAAAGAAATATTCAACTTCATAAAGGTTTTGCGAGACGCCAAAGTAAGCAACAAAAAACCCAAAGGGAAAAAAAGGAAAGTGCGAGGCGAAAGGCGACGGCGACGGGATAGCATATCAGATGTTTGCGTTGTTAATTAAAGAAAAACAAGCAAAAGTTTAATGGCGAATATTAGCGAGCGCTGTGGGGGGGCATCCCGCTGAAATGACCCCCCGGACAGCTCCAGCTCCAGCCCCAGCCCCGAAAACCGAAATCCACCTGGCTTTGGTCCAAAGTTGCGGACATTGCGTAAATAGAAACAGCAGCAGCAGCGGCGGCGGCGGCGGCAGTAGAAAAGCGGAAAAGGGGTGCAAAAGTACACACAAAAAACTTGGCTCCTTATTTCCCTCACGCACGCGAAGCCCGAAAAAACATGGGAAAGCACAGGAGGAAAATGGCTGGGGGAGAGCAGCCGTAAAGTAGGAAAATGAAAACTGCTCACAAATGTTCATTCCTCTCGTAAACTTAAAGAATTTCGAGCATTTAGCGCTGGCAGCCAACAAAAGTTGCTTGTTTCTCAGTATTTTTCTCTTTTGCTTTCTTTTTGCGGGGGGGCAGAAAACGAGTAAACTTTTACGTTCGACCAGCAGGTGGAAGTCGGCTAAATTAGCCAACCCCAGCTCAGCAATTAAGCAGCAATTTTCAGCTGTAAGCGCCAAAGGAGCAAAAAAATAAAGGGAAGAAAAATAAAAGGGAGCAGCGGGTGGCTAGAAGGCTAGAAGTTCTGGCTGGATTTCATAAGTCCATCAGCAGATTCACACAATTGAAGTGCCTCGGAGTCAAGTTTGGGCGGCAATTGCCCAAAACCGAACGAAAAGCACACACGCAAGCACAATCAATGGAAGTCGGCAGACAGGGCGTATACGCAATGTGAGGGGGAATGGCTTGCGGCGGAATTTAAGAAAATCAATAGAGGCTCCCGGAAATGCTCTCGTGAATGAATGTGTGTGTGCTATAAATACCTGTTCGGTGTGTGTGTTTAGTGTCCTTTTGGGCCAAATCCGAATCCGGTATCAGCCGGGCTAAGCCATAATTTACAATCGCATTGACCTGGTTTTCTACGGCCTACGCTCTCGGGCTGGGGGACTCGGATTCATTAGCCCATTGTAACTGCAACTCCAGGCGACATAATTCAGCGCAAGGGGCCGCAAGTACAAATGCTTGTTTGACACACTTACACACACACTAGCACCCAGGGTGTGCGATATATCTTAATGCAAAAAGACGACCGTACCACGGATCAGATGCGGTGCACCGCCGTAATATACATCCTCCTCCCACTCGACGGGCACAAGGACACTCGTGCAAAGATACAGCCACAGATACAGGCGCACACGAGTTGCGGTTTCTTGTTGCCTTAAACAAAAGCCAGAGGATGTGTGTGTATTCGACACCTTAGAGGACTGAAGAGCGGCAGCGTCAAGGACGAGAGGCAACCGCAAAAGAGAGGAGCCTTTTTGAGGACTTTTCCGGCTAGCTCCCACTCTCATCACGTTTCAAAGCCACTCACATTTCGGCTCAAGTTAATGACGACAAATTAATTAAACCAGAAATGTCTGCACCACTAAATTTGATTATAAAAGTTTACGTTTTCCATTCCAATTTCGCATTCTGTGTCTGCGTCTGTGTGTGGTGCTTGCCATAAATTCGTTAACATAATGATGCCATACTTGTACGCATTAACCCCAAAAAAACAGGCGGCATTAAAACTTTGGTCTTTCAACTTTTCTTCTGGGGCGTCGGGATCGGGCCACACAATGGCAACTTGTTTATAGTTTTGGCTTAACAACTTACGGCAAGGCAAGCCTATTAAAATTAATTTCATTTTATGTTAATGCCGGAGTTTATTCAATTTATTTAAAACACATGTCGCTTGATTTAATTAACTTTACATGACCGTTGCGGCTTTTGTTGCCAGGAAGCAGCAGCGGCAGCGGCAACAGCACGCATGTTGCTGCTGCCACCGATGTTGCTCCCGTGGCAGTTGCTGCTGATGCTGCTGCTGCTGCTGCTGCAACTACTGCAACTGACACATGATGGCGAAAAACTCGATGGCCATAACACCAGAGCTGACAATATTACGCCGCCCTTGTTGTCAGGCGTATATTTTTAATTAAACACTTTAAACAATGAAATAAGCGAGGGCCCGGCCTCAGCAGTAAGTAATTATAATTATTATGGCTTTAAGGGATGCGCTATAAAAACGAAATTAAATATTAAAACAGAAGCTAACCAAAGTGGGAATAAATCTGGGCATTTGCACAACTAAATGAAATAAAGAATACATGAAAATATGATTATCATAAGAATATAGATTACTTTACCAGCTAAAGCTTCCTCAGGCATTCCTACGGACTTTCCTTACATTCCCTCATTATTCATGGCCTTCACAAACACACTCGACACCTTCGAACCCTGCCAGGACATCATCGAAATAAATAATCATTAAAACAAGTAATAAACTGCAAACTTTGATCTCCAGGAATAGCACTTAACGTTGAACCCCAGTCTGGCCTGTACGCACACGGCAGTGCACTTATTTACACTCGATTTCAATTATCTGCTCGCAGTTAGACACACCAGCCAGGATAGCAAGGATAACAACAGTCCGAAATATGTTCATTCATTAGGCTGAAAGGGGGATGGTGTGTGTGTGCCAGTCAGAAATAATTCGTAGAGAAATATATTAAAGTTATGGCCTGACCCTAACCCCACATGTGACTCTGGCGGTGGTGGTGGTTCGTCTTCTTGCCCTTTTCCGGGGAATTTCTATATATATTTATTTGGAATATGGAACAGCGTGAAATTAGGGGGAGAGCCCCCGTTCTTTTCGGGATTTTTAGAGTGGACACCGAACTATTTTGACCGAAAGCATAAGGCGGCAGCAGGGAAAAGGGGGCGGCATTCAGAATTCGGTTCGCTTTTTGGGGTTGCCAAGCGTTGTCAGGGGTTGCTAGCCAGCAGCGGCAGCATATTGCAGAAGTTAAATTGGTTTATTGTCCATTTTTATGGCACAGAAAAAACTTTGAGCCATGCCAAATAATTGCATTAAGTGCAGCCATTGCTCCGACTGTGATGCATAGGAATGGACTGATTTAAATGGTTGTATCGGATCCCCTTTGCCTGATATACATATAGTATTTCAACCAGAGCCAGAGAGAGGGTGCAAAATTAACACATCATTTAATCGATGCACAATGGAAGGCGATAACAAAGCAATCAGACGGACAGAGTTCGAGTCTCGACGGGAAGAGCGGGAGAAAAGGCCCATTTCTAATTATTGCCCAGATACGGCGCAGCTTGTGTTTGAAAATTGTGCAGACAATGGAAACGCCTACAGAAGCGACAGAAAAAGGGGAAGAAAAGAATCGATTGACCCGTTTCCTCCGTCCGACAGCTATATAGATACTCTCCCAGCTCGGAGTCGGAATCGAAATCGGAATCGGAGTCGGATCCGGCGCACTCAATAACAGTATTTAAGCGGGATTCTCTTCTCCGTCCGCCCCATCCGTCCGTGTGTGCAGTCATTTATAATAAATAATAAACCTGAAACAAAGGACTCACCCACTCGCACACACGTAAAGACAAAGGAAAGTTATGGCCAAACAACTTCTTCATATGGATATTCAATATTTATTACGCATACGCCGTGTGTGGCCGTGTAGCCTCCTGCAGTCACGCCAACCGAAATCAATGCGAGAAAATATTCACTTCATTTTTACTCCGAAATATGTACGTATATATATATATTTATATATATATTTTACTCACGACAGGAAGTGAAGGAGATCGTGGAAGGGGTGGGGAGAGACAAAGTATTTATGATAAACAAATACCTTTCACTTTCCCTTTGAGTCGGCTTGAAATGTAAATGGTAACCGCAATGACAGCGGCTGATATCCCATACTTACGTATATCGCATGAGAATACATATTTTTTGTTTACAGTGCGTTGCATAAGTGAAGTGCACTTTAAGTATTTTTAATAGGGATATTCACTTAAATATTAAAAGCTTTTTTGGAAATGCTGCATAAAATTTTAAAATATTTTATGCAATCAAAAAGAGTAGTTAGTAAATTCAAATCCCACAAAATGCAGCCTAAGTGTATACAATAAAATTATTTATAATATTATTGCATACTTTAAACCCCTTAAGACTTCCCTTTCATTAATTTTAAATAATTTTCTGGAGAAAGCAAACGCTCAAGGCTCAATAATCCCAAGTGAAAACCCATCGGCCGCTGACATTCAAGCCGCCTTAATGTACCGTCACGCACCGTTCGCTCGCTCATAAGGGCCGCCGACACGAATAATCATATAAAGTCATTTCCATGAAAAATGAACTTTCCTTTTGCGGTGAGCAGAGGTAGAGGTGTGTGCGTGTGTGGGAGGAAAGAGGACTTTGGCGCCTTGTTTGCCTTTACCGGGCAAATGTGGCTTAATAGCAAAATATAAATCTCAACTCAAACCGTTGGAAATTTTGCATTCGCATTGCGAGTGCTTCAATTGTTACGCAAAAATTATGCGTAAAGCATAAAACCGCACACGGAGCGCAGATGGCAGGCAGGAGCAGGGCCAGGAGCAGGACGAAAAGGGAGAGCATGCACACGCCACATTAAATTGCAATAGCGCACAAAAGTGTGCAATAAAATTTGGCTAATGCGTACAACAAGCAGACTGTCTGTGGCTGCCTGCGTGTGTGTGTGTGCAAATATTAGTCATACCCACACACGCACACCCCCACTTACATACACATGTACATTGCCATTTCGAATTGCACATAAAACCGCCAATTTAAAAATGAAAACTGCCGGCCAGGCTGTCATGAGATGAGGTAGCCTAGCTGGCGCGGGGGTTGCTTTTCCCGCGGGGGCGAGAGCGCAGACCGTAGAACTTCAGTCTGCCGCATAATTCACTTTTTTCCCCTGTTGTTATTGTGGCTGTTGTAACCGCTCAATTGCTGCCGGCTGCCTGCTGCCCGCTGCCTGCTGCTACCTTCCACATTTTGGTGCAAAGCCCGAGCAAAAGCGAAATTTAGCGGCTACAATTACCGTGCAATTTTTGGGCCAAATTTCCTCCGGCGGGGCGGCGGTGCTCGGCTGGGTTTTTGTGCCGTGCAATTTGCCACACTTTCGAATTAGAGGCTAGGAGAGAGAGAGAGTGACTGCTGTGTGCTGTGTGCAGCGAAGGTGGCTTGAATTTAAAATTCTCCGCCATAAATAAGTGCTGAGGTGTTGCCCGCCCTTCCGCAGGGGGTGGCTCTGTCTCTGCCCGCCAGCTGTCTACGGTCAACTGCAACCTTGCCACTCTCATCCAGGCAGTAAAGCACCCACTCCCATTTCCATTCCATCCAAGTCCCCGTCCCGTCGTCTAACTCTCTAATTTATGCACCCTTCTGAAAGCGCCGGGCACAACCTGCTGCTGCGCTGCATGTGCTCTCCCCTCGGAGTTGCCTTTATGCGATTTTTTAGTGCTACACGAGTTTTATAGAAGAAGCTTTTATTTTTTCTGGTTTACCCAATTGAGGTGAAACGGAAATGAGCTGCCGGAAATGGCAAACACACATACCGGCCTCGGCCAAGGAAGATACATACAGACAGACATACAGCCATCCTACAATGTGGATTAAGGCGGCAAGGTGCGGTGTCCTGTAATTTGAAACAATTTAGGCCACGCGTCGTCAAAGCAATGCGTCCGAGTTTTCCAACATCCATCCTCCCTTTTATTCCGGGAATTACAAGGAGAGAGCTCAAGGCAACTGTGTGCGTTGAGTTAAAGCGAATCCTTAAAGTAGTGTCCACGGCAAGAAAACAGGAAGGGCATATGCTGGTGATGGTATCTTAAGATTAATCCTAGCTGACTTTAAGAAATACGGGAAAAGATTTACCTTGGAATATAGGGAATAACATGGAGATATTCTTTAGAAACAGAACTTTACCAATATTTGAAATTAGTTAAGGAATTTTTGATTTCTTAACTTTGACAAGACCCTAATGATTTATTTTTACAACTTATTGCATGTTTTATACTTCCCTTTTCTTATTTCCTGTTTCATCATTTAATAACCTTCCCTTGAGCCATAAATATCGAATTGCCCACCAATTTGAATGGCATTTATTTTGCGCAGTGCACAAAATGTGTGTCGCACGCACTTTGGCGGCGTCTGGTCGAGGTGCAAAGTTATGCGCATACGAAACGCAAAAAGGCTCAAAGGATACACTCCAGGAGACGCCACGACATGTGCGTGCTACAAGGCGTTAGCATACTTTTTTGCCAGGTGTAGGCAGTAGCAGCAGCAGCAAAAGCAGCAGTCTTGGCCCAAAGAAAAGTTATAGTTGCGGCAAAGTTAAAGTTGCCTTTTGTCACGAAATAGATACTCCTTTGTCGACCTGCCCTCGAAGGCGTGCCTCAAAGCAAAGGCAAACGTGTTGAAAATTAAGAAAATAGCAGGCAACCAGCCGAAAAAAAAAACCGAAAGCCCCTGCCAATCAACGTCGAGGCCAGTTGCTGTTGCTTCCGTTTCTGCTGACACAGAAGGGAGGAGAACGCTGAACGCAGGACTCTGGCCCTGTTGACACAAAAGGTGTATTCTCGAAATAAGCATATTATTATGTCCTTTGTGTTATGAAAGCGAGAAAAACCCAGGCATAAACAGAGACACTGGGCCCCGAATGGCCCAAATCTAATGAGTAAATGAAGAGAGCTGAGCTGGGCAGGGCAAACAAGTCAAATGATTTATGTGTATCTACGGCACGGGACACGACACCCAGAGAGCCGAAGAAAGGACATAAAAACTTAAATAATATCAGGGATAAAGGAGGAGAGCCACAGCCACAGCTACAGCTCGCCCACCTTGCGTGCCGCATGGCTTCTTGTTTGTCTTTTATGATGATTATTTTTCAACATTTTTACGATTTATATGATGGCGGCAGCAGTAGTTTCTCGCAGGAGGAGAGGTTAGAGGTGAGAGGTGAGAGGTGAGGCGAATGCAATTATAGTGCACGCACGGACACCGAACACAATAAAACGATCGTAAAGGGGAATCAAGCTCCTATATATTAAGCCGGGGGACTGTGCCAGTTGCCAGTTACCAGTGCCAGTTGCAGACGACAGACCATGTCTGTCTAATTAGACGAGAGTTCCTTCTCCCCTTTTTCATGTCTCTGTTATGTGGGTAATTAAACTTACAACTTAGTGCCATTGTATGTATATTCTGCACTTTGTATTTGAGTTGCCAGCAGAACTCTGTAGGAGCAGGAGCTCACTCCTTTCGAATTTTCTACCCAAGCTACCCAAGTATCATTATGCCATACACACACACACACTGTGAAGTTTCGGGTAAGACTCCCTGGATTTATGGCCGTTACCCACCTGCCCTGCGTCGCCACCTGCTCCTGGAACATTATTCTTGCCGCATAATTGCAGCATTAACAGGGTTAATGGCGCCGCCACTGTCTTGGCATGTTTTTACGAAAATGTTGCTTATTATGATGAGCAAATGTGTTATAAACAATAACATGAAGTGGGCCAAGAGCTACGGCAGCTAGAAAGGTGCCAGCTGCAGGTGGAAACGAGCCGGGATTTTGTTGGGCAAAAGTTTCAACTGCAATTGCATTCCTTCAACTAATTAGCAAAACTTTCACGTGGGGTGCTTGGGCGAGCATATAGATTCCAAGGGATATTCATGAAAAGTTTCCGGGGGAGAAAAGGAGGCTTCTAGAAACTTAGAATGCTATTGAGGTTCCTTATTAAAACTATTTAGGACTGTTTTAATTTGAAAAAGCGGATCATAAATGGTTTAAAAACTTTGTTCTAAGAGGAATATACATTTTTTCTAAGAGAGTACATATTTGTAGGGTTTTTTACATTAATGATCCAAGTTCCAAGTTTAAACCTAAATTTTAATAAAATGTATCAAAGTTCCGATTTAACCCCTTTTCGTAGTTAACCCTCTTACTCTTCCGCCCATCACCGTACACCTACACCTCCATCGACACACAACCCCCCAAAAAAAAAGCCCAGTTCCGTGTGTTCTTTGTTTATTTTGCCTTTTTCGACACATAATTAACATGCAGACAAGCACACACCCCACACAGTCGCTCGCACGCCAGGGGTTAAGGCAACAATGTTGCAGTTATTAAACCAAGATGGGAAGTAGTTCAGCGAGAGGGCTGGCCACCACCAACCACCAGGGAAAGGACGTCTCAATACGGACGCATAATGGCCAATAAAATGCATGCAATTTCCTACGTTTCGGACCAACTTTTGACGCTGCATTAACATTTAAATGAGTTTATCTGTGCGTGCGGCGAGTAAGTGGGGATGGGGAAAGTAGTACAAATATTTATGTAGAGTCCCGCAAGGGCACTAAAAAGCCATCTGGGCCTCCGCCTCCCTCGTGAGCAAGAGACAACCCCAATGATTCAGACTGATTTATGTGTTTTTGAACTTTTTCCTCTGCGTAATTTAATTAATGGCCAAGGGCAAGGGGTAGTTGGTAGTCGTCTCACTGACTCGAGGGTGCGAGGTGGCGAGGTGAGCCAGAGCTGGCACTTCATATCGCCGAGGCATATACTATACCTGGCCTAAGATTAATTAGCACTTGCAACGCACCGAAGGCGCGCTCAGGGGAACTCCCCGACTTGTTTAGCAGCTGAAAACAAATTGCGGCCAATTGCGCAGCGAGTGGGTGAGTAAGTGACTGATGGGTGGGGCCGCTGGGTGGTTCGCCGAGCATTGGGGAAATCAAGGTAAAGTGCCGCCGCTCTGGTTGCTTTCTGTGCTTTTTTTTTCCTCCGACACACACACGCTGCTCGGTATGCAAACGGAGCTTTCCTTTCCAATGTCACGTGGCCGCAGGGACTAGGCGGCGAAGGGCAGCGGGGAAAGTGTTCAGGGGCCAGAGATATATATTCTGGGCCACAGATATTCCGGCGCCGCCTGGAAGTCGCCTTGGCTGGGTGACACACAGCCCGGGGGATAAGCTGGAAAAAAATTTAGTGCGCTCTTAAAAATTCAAATCACCTAAAAAATATGCAAGAGATTTGAGCCCCACACTCCTCTGTGCAGCAGTGGCTTATCCACTGCACCCGCAGATACATGTAAATGTATTTAGACACTGGGAAAATTCAGCTCGTCAGAGTAAATAAATAAATAAACGGTATACAAAATAAAAACCTAGCAGAAAAATTCAGACAAAATCTAAAAAATATTATGCAAAGTCCCGCGTATTTACTTGGAGACGAGTTGAGAATTATAAGATGAAGGTAATACAAGCTGGGTCACACTGGTGGATCAGCTGCTTTCTCGGGACTGTACATCTATTTCTCTCTCGAGAGAGAATTTTAGGGTAAAGAGGGAGAGATAGAAATGCGATCGGATTATTACAACCAGACTCTAGAAGAAAATGCTTAATATGACTTAAAGTTACATCACAGGAAAACTTTTTAAATGAATGTTTGACCTAATATTAACAAGTTAGTAGAACTTGGTTCTTTTTTTTAAAGAGGAATCCCTTTCAGTGTATGAATACATATATGTGTTTAGTGATAGCAAACCTTGCGACTGCAAGCCACCCATTTTTGCCAACGCTTGGCTCTCACGTTTAGTTTTCATAAATTTTCGCCATAAATATTTATGCTGGGTGCTTCGAAATATGTAAAATTGGTAATTGGAAAATTTTTATCATACTGCTTTCCCACACACTCCACACACCCACACACTCGAACCACAAACGATGGGAGAGTAGCTGGAAATATGTTTTAATTTCAGGTGGTGACCCCGACGCGGTTAGATATCGAATTCCAATTATGCGCTGTAATTAAAAACGCTTCAAAGCGCAGATCGCTTGATGAATTCCGGGGAAATGTTAACGGTTTCCCTTCCATATTTTCCTCCTAAGCTTTTACCACAAGTACATGTGTCGTTACATTGAAATGGAAATGTAAAACTCGGAAATGCATTCCAAGTGAGAGAGAGCGAGCTGTGGGTGAGAGGGGCAGGAAAATTCGGGGCAGCAGTAAGTCGAGACGCGTATTTTTCAGCATATTAAACAAGCCAAGAGGTTCAAATGCTCCTGTTCGGGTCCTGGTCCGGGTCCTGGTCCTTCTGCCTTTGCTCCTCTTCCAGCTTCGGTTTCTGCTCCTTTACAGAGTTCGCTGCGCTGGCTGTCTGGGTGGCTGTCAGACCACGTCGACTTCATCGTCTGCTTGACGTCTCATTTTTTCTCAGTTTTCGCCAGTCTTCTTCGTGTTCTTTGGGCTCCTTTCGTTCGAGTACATATCCTTTTGGTCCTGCACGTTTTTTCGGCTTTTCCTGCTGGTGCTGCTACTTCTACTGTTGCTGACGCATGACGTAGGTGTCTAGACTTGCTAATGTTTCCTCTCGCTGTTGCAGCAGGCAGCAGGCAGCATGCAGCTTCAGCTCCAGCTCCAGCATCCGATGAAGTCGTAAAACCCATCCGCTGAATTATGCTGCCTCAATTTTTTGACCAGTCTCCGGATCAAGCCGGATCTCCCCGGGATTTCGCTTTAAAAATGCTGTGGCTCACGTTGAGTGCTTTAAGTTGGACGACTCTCTCCTCGCTGCTCCCAGATCCTGGGACAGCCACTGACATACTTCCCTTGTAAACCAACTTGTAATATATTCCCACGCCATTTCGTGTCGAGAGTGTGTGTGCTCCGTATGTGTGTCGACCACATTTACTGTGGGCAGAGAATTGCACGTTTGTGTTTCTAGATTACAGCATTGTCTAGCTCCTGCGACCTCCTGGGTGTGCCAGCCTGCAGGGGACTCAAGTGCCGGTGCCAGCCATGTCTATGGCTTTATTTTTACTATACATTTCTGTGTCGTCGCCGAGCGCGCTTTCTCCACTCCGTATTCTCCGTGTTCCCCGTATTCTACCCAATTTCTTTCTCTCTTTTTTACGGCACTGCCAGGCCATCATAAACTGGCATAAAGAAGAGCTGGGAAGAGCGAGAGAAATGGGCAGTGTGAGACAGGCGGAATGAAACCAAAAGCGCAGCGCAGTAAAATGAAGTCTAAACTAAATCCCACATAAGGTACGAACGTGCTCGACACAAATGCCAGGTGCTTACCTCCACACACTCACACCGCCGGCCCACGGCCTGTTTGCCGTTTACCTTATTGGATTTTTACTGTGCACGCAGAAAAAAAAAAAACCATTATAATATCGAATTTATATAGACAGAGTTGCATTTCAAATGGAGTTCTCATTGTTTCCTGATAGGTTTCCGGAAGAAAGATACACTGAAGTTGATATTTGAGCATTATAATTTAAAATTTTACTTTTTTTCTATGTATTTTTTATGATTTAAAGAAGATGCAGCCTTAAACTATGAGAGAAAATATAAATACAAAATATATACATTTTTATTAGTATTTACAAAAGATATTTTGCTGAAAAATTACACAGAATATATTGTAGCTAGAAGTATGCTACCAATTTTTCCCTTTAGTTATATCTTAGGAAAAGCACGCAATATTATTTAAAAATTTCTCTCACTGCAACTCTTATTTGTACTTGGCCCATAAGAGCCCACTGCCTCGCTGAGCAAACTTGCCCCAAAGCCAGAGCCAAATTTAAGCTTGGCCAACATCAGCCGCAGTTCACTTTGCATACATATGTCTCGTCTGCAGCGCCAACTTTCCCGGCCCAGCCCGACTCCAGCTTCTCATCCATCGTCGCCGTCGCCATCCTTTTTGTCCTTTTGCCAGGCGCATTCGACTGGAAGCTGTTAAATATCGAACACATATTTATATGTAACGGGCATGCAGGTGGCCCAGGACATTGGCAAATGGCTTCGAGATTTGTGCGACAGTTACTGCTGCAGGGAGCGAGATAAGCTTGATGCATGGCCCCAAGCCTCGGGCTTTACATTCCGCAATCCGCAAAACTAGCTAAGGCACAGGGAGAAAATTTTGCAAATGATGTGATTAGGTCTTAAGAAATCTATAAATAGGGAGGTCCTTTAAAATGCTGCAAAATATAATAGGCTTTAAATGAAATATTCTTTTTCCTTATTAAGAAAGGGACAAGAACCTTAAAATCTATAAACAAATTCTCTTCGCAAGTCACAATATAATCTTTTCTTGGACATCTTCAAGAGATGAAACGCGAGCCGAGGCATGTTTCATTTCATTTATCTTAATAAAAACTGACATAGCAGGTTCAGTTTCCTTTGGCTGTGTTGAAAAGCCAATCATTGTTAAATTAACGCCATAAAAAATTACGCACTCTCCGGCACTCGGCTTCAATCTACGGTGAAGTGAAGTGGAGTGGAGTGGAGTAAAGTCGAGTCAAGCAACCGCAACGCAACTGAGACAGAATCAAATAAAAATTAAGTGCTGACTCAGTTCGTCTGGAAAAAAAACGAGCGGAAGAAAAGCGAAGGAAAAACCGAGCGAATGGAGGGAAAAAAACACAGTGTGCGGCATGCAAAGTGGAGATAAGGGAAAATGCTTCACAATAACAGCAACACCAAGACCGAGTGGGTAGATGGGGCGTGGCAAGGCATTTACATGGCCGCAAAGCACAACAATGGCAGCAGACGCAGGAAAACAAAACTGTTGACTATGGAAAAAAAGGCGCCATTCTCACATGTACAACGCTCTCCGAGAAGCTCCGAGGAGGAGCCGGGTGTGAAACAAGAGTCGGACCCAAAACTGTGACCATATGCGAAGGCGAAGGTGAAGGCGACGGCAGGTGTTTCCCGCGAGATAGGGATTGGGGGGGATACACACACACACAGAGAGAGAGAGAGCAAGATCCTTGGCCTGGCTAAGACAAATGATGCAAAATACATTTGCAGAGAGGGCCACGAAAAAAAGGAGGCACATTTTTCATTTACCTGCTGCCAGCCTCAGACTTTTCCCCCAACTACTCCTACTCCTGCCTCATTTTCCCTGCCCTTCAGCCGCAGCTGCCGTTGCCATTGGAAGTTAAGTATACGTAACGTAAACGCAAATTTAATGCTTGAAAAATTCGCTTAAATGGATTTAAGTGCCGCTTTCTTTTTGGCTTGCTTTCTGCCTTATTTTTTGCTGTGGGCCTCCCTGTGGCAGCCAGGCCTCGCCTGGCCTCCTGCTTTATCTTGGCCAGCAGATAAATGAAAATCTTCAAAAAGATGAAGTAGCGGTCGGCGAACAGCAACAGAGGCCAAGCCGGAGAGTAGACTTTTGTGTTTATTGGGGCTACTTATCGACTGAGCACAGTCAAGTGAGCTTTTGGCCCCCAACTTTGACCCATTTGGGGCTTGGGCTTTGGCCACATTGATAACACCAAGGCTTAGCTTAGAGAGGAAAGACCAATGCAAATATCTGCCAAGTAAACGAAGTCAGCAATTAAGGCTAAGGGAAAAATACAAGAGGAAATTTAAATTCAATTAAAGGAAGAATTTATATATTTTTTAAACCTAATTATTTGCAAACAAAATAATTCAATGTTTTCCCCCGAAAGTCATCTGTCTTTTCTGCAACTTTTATTGGCGGGCAAAGCGTGCATATAAACGTAAAATAAAAGAACAACTCAAGTTCTCCCCTCTTGCCACGCAGGACTGACTTTGTTTAGCTCCCTTTTATCTGGTTTATCTGGCCTATAATTTATATGCTGACGCATCATATAATCTTTATCCCAGAGCAGACAAAACGAAAACAAAAAAAGAAAGAAACCCTTAACCTTTGCCGCTGGCATTTAAATTTAGAGCCCTATCGTGGGGCGTAAATCGATGCGGAAACTGCCCCCCACCTTGGGCCAAGAGGGAAATTTACGATTTACGGGCACAGCTTGCCACGTTCAACAAGCCGCATACATTTTTATGGCCAATTAAATTCCATAAGCCAGGCTAACCGTAACGAAAGCGACCGACCTGCCGCGGCGCCTCAGGATCTTTAGCTGTCTTTAAGTTTTTTCCTATTTTACCGAAATCGATGCGATTCGAGGCGATTCGAGGACCGATTGTGGTCACCAACGAACTCTGTGTGTTAAGTGTGAAGAAATGAATATTAAAATGAAATTTCCATGGGACCAGGGACACGGAGAAGAGCCAGCGCAGCGGCAGAAGCCACGCAGCCATCGACAGAGAGCAAATATTTTGACAGCTGTCAGTCGAGGGAAATGATTTCGCATTTCTGTTGCTTCCATTTTTGCCGGGCTTCCTTGGCGGCAAAGTCCCGCTCCCCTCGAGGAGAGGAGCTGGCGGGGCCGAGGGGCACATGCCAATGCCAAGCTGATAGACAGGCAGACAACGTGCGACTGCCGCCTGACTGCTCTTTTAACACCAATTGCTTTTTAATGTATGCACGTCCTCGTCTCTCTTCGCTTCTCTTCGCTTAAAAAAAAAAAATTGTTAAAAAAAGGAGAGGAAAAGGAGGCAAGGAAATTGATTGACATTTTTGGTGAGCAGACATTTCGTCCTATTTTATATGCAAATCAGCCAGATATACACACACACACACAGCGTACAGCACACAATGTCCTGGCACACGAGCATGTCAACTGGCTTTCCGTTGACAGGACAATAATAACGTTAAAATGTCGGGCATTTATCGTGCCTTCGTTGCCTCGCTGCTAGTCCTTGTGGGTGTATGCTGTGTATTTCCAACTAATTATCCAAGGTCCTTGCTCTGGCGCAGCTAGAAAAGCAGGTCAGGAGTCCAGCCAAGCTTATGCCTTCTTCTCCTTGCTGGGAATGGGCGGCTGCTCTGGATAGGGATAGGTGGATATCAGGCAGCTTCGGTACTCCAGCTGGTAGGCATATTTCTTTATAAACGCGCAGATATCTTTGGGCTTCGGATGAACATTCGAAAGATCTACAACAAAAATAAGGATAACAGGGAAGGAGATCTTTAGATTGCCAATGAGTTCCTACCATTATCAAAGATATATTCTGCCACCGCCACTCCCACTTTTTGAGACACTTCGTGGGCGTCCTTGATGGCTGGATAGAGAGCGCCAGCATCCAGTCGCTCCTGGGACGTGCTCTCGGCCAGAGTGCGCGCCACCACAGGATACAGGGGATCGGGCAGGTACCGGGCATACGACCTGATGGCACCCAGGGCGATGCCCGGAAAGGTTAGGCAGTTGTTGGCCTGGGCGGGCACAGCTCGTTTCCCGTTAATCGTCACGGGTGGATAGGGTGATCCGGAACAGAAGAGAGCCCGGCCCTGGAAAGAGTTTTAAAAAATATTTAACACATAAGGCTAAATATCGCCCCAATATATCGAACCTCTGTGTAGTTGTAGGCCTGCTCGGCGGTGCACTCCGAGTTGGCGGTGGGATTTGAGAGGGCGAAGATCGCCGGACGCTCGTGGTTCTGGGCCATCGTCTTCAGGACCTCCTCGTTGAAGAGCCCGCCCTTGCCCGTGGCCCCCACCAGGATCGCTGGCTTCAGTCTCTTCACTGAGCTAACCAGATCCGGAGACGGCTCCACGGGCTTGAGGAAACGTTTCGCCTCCGGCGGCACATCGGTGCTCTCGCAGGTCAGCAGCCCCTTTTCATCCTGCATGTAGATGTTCTTGGTCACCTCGTCGGGCGGAATGCCTCGCTGCTCCAGCTCGATCGTGAGCATGTTGGCAATGCCCAGGGCGGCGCTGCCAGCGCCCGCGAAGAGAAACACCGTATCCTCCAGCTTTCGGCCCGTGACCCGCTCCACGTTGATAAACCCTGCCACTCCGGTGGCCCCCGTGCCCTGGATGTCGTCGTTGAAGCAGCAGTACTTGTACTGATACTTCTCCAGGAACTTCAGGGCGTCGGGCGTGGCAAAGTCCTCGAAGTGGATGAAGGTATCGTTGCCGTAGCACTTCACCACCGCCTCCATGAACTCCTGCACCAGCTCCTCGTACTCTTTACCCCGCACCCGGGGAATGCGGGCGCCCACATAGAGCGGATCCTGGAGCAGCTCCTGGTTATCCGTGCCCACGTCCAGGCAAACGGGCATCAGTTGGCTGGGCGGCAGGCCGCCCAGCGCCACGTAAAGGATTATCTTGCCCATGCTGATGCCCATGGCATTGGCGCCCATATCCCCGAGACCCAGGACCCGGCCCCCGTCCGTGACGCAAATGGCATTCACGGTCGGGTCGATCCAGTTGTGCAGCAGCTCCATGATGTGTCCCTTGTCGTAGATGCTGATGAACAAGCTGGTGGCGAACTGGAAGTTCAGGCCATAGGTGGTCACCACATCGCCCACAGTCGGCGTGTAGACGATGGGCAGCACCTGCTCGATGTGCTCCCGGATAAAGCGATAGTACAGCCGCCGGTGGCGGTTGTGCAGGGCACTCAGGTACGTGAACCGATTCATGTCCGATTCCCTCGCATCGAAGTTCGCCTTGGCCGCCATCATCTGCTCGTCGATGGTGCGCACCGAGCAGGGGAATAGGCCGAGGAGACCCAGGCGCTGCCGTTCCTCGATGGTGAAAGCAAGGCCCTGAAATAGAGATCGGGATCATAATATATACTAACTAATAATTGAGCAGGCGATGAATTTTAAAGTGTAAACTAATGTTAATTATGTGTTATCGATGGTGCTAAGAAGAAATTGGTGCTAGTGTAACCGATATATCAATAGAGTATTCGATAAAGAAAAGATCGAGAGCCAGCAATAAGAAAAGTCGCAAACAGTAAAAGATTGGTGAAAAATATTTACAAAAGGCAATATTTTTAACTGCCGACGTTTGCTGATATTTTATAGAAATTATCCTGAATTTATTCTGGAAATCATTATACTTTCTGCAGGTATGTTATCCGACTTCCTTTCTGTAATGACTTAGAAAGTACCCCACCTTATTCTGTCTTCCATCCGTGGTTATTCGCCAGTCGGGCCGCGTTATGTGGGCCATGTCATCGATATAGTTGACCGTCCGGCGAAAGTCGAGCAGCGGCGGCAAGGGGAGGTGACGGAAGGCCGTCCTTAGAAGTGGGCACATACGCGACATGTTCAGCACCATCGTAATTTAAGGAACTCTAATTTTTACCACATAATTTTATATTTTTTTTTGCTCAAAAAATTTCAGGTACGAGCTTAGAAAAATGAAAAGCAAACAGAAATTTCACATTGTCTAGGGTCGCCTACTTTTTCTTCTCTGGCAGTTTCTTCTCTGGCAGTTTCTTTGCTGAAGGTTTCATCTCCGGAACTTTCTTCTCTGGCTCTTTCTTTCCGGGAGGTTTCTTCTCCGGAACTTTCTTCCCTGGAGCTTTCTTCTTGGGATCCTCAGGTTTGGGACTGGGATTCGGCTTCTGCTCAGGATATGGCCAGGTCTTGGCCAGTGAGCTGCCATAGGCCAAGTGGTAGGCGTTTTTCTGGATTAACTCGCAGAGGTCATCGGGCTCCGGAATTTGAGCCATACCTGGGACATAAAGGATTTAGGTAAATGCTCTTCTCTAGAGAAATATCACGGCTGGCTCTTACAATTATCGAACATATACCTGGCCACCATCAGGCCTATTTTGGAGGCCACTTCCTTGGCCTGCGTCACCAGCGGATAAATGCGGCCACTCTCCAGATCCGCGTCGGTGGGAATCTTGGACAGCTCGTGGGCGGCCACCAGGAAGATCTCGTCGGGAATGGTCTTGGGAAAGGCGGTCAGGGCGGCCAAGACCACGCCGGGATAGGCGAAGCAGTTGTTGGCCTGGCCGGGACTCAGGCGCTTACCATTGAACTCCACGGGCGGAAAGGGGGAGCCCGCCGAGAAGATGGCACGACCCTAGGAAATATCAAGAATTAAATAATTAAATTATTAAATTATAAAAAAATAGTACAAATACCTCCGAGGCCTGGTAGGCCTGTTCGGCGGAGCACTCCGACTTGTTAGTGGGATTGGAAAAGGCGAAGATGCCGGGTCGCTCGTGATTCGAGGCCATGGTGCGGATTATTTTCTCGGTAAAGAGACCCGCCTGTGCAGTGGCACCCATAATGATCGAGGGCTTGACCCGTTCCACCAGATCCTCCAGGGACTTTGTCTCCTCCATATCCTTGGCGAACGGCTGAATATTCTCCGGCAGGTTCTTTCTACACTTGGTTATGAGGCCTTCCTGGTCGATGACATAGATATTCTTCGCGGCCGCCTCCTCGCAGAGTCCGCGGGACATCAGCTCCTTCATGAGCAGACCGGAAATCCCCATGGCGGCGCTGCCTGCTCCCACGAATAGGATGACATGATCCTCCAGCGGCTTCTTAGTCATCCGCTGGATGCCCAGCAGGCCGGCCAGGCCCACGGCCGCAGTGCCCTGGATGTCGTCGTTGAAAGTGAAATAGCTGTCCTGGTACTTCTTCAGGAACTTGAAGGCGTTCGGCGTGGAAAAGTCCTCGAAGTGGATGAGGGTCCGACGGCCGAAGGTCTGCACCACGGCCTGCATGAACTCATCCACGAAGTCGTCGTACTCCTTGCCCTTCAGCCGCTGCTCGCGCAGCCCAATGTACAGCGGATCCGCGTGAAGTTGCGGGTTCCCGGTGCCCACATCCAGGCAGATGGGCAGAAGCTTGCTCGGCGGAATGCCAGCCAGGGCCGTGTACAGCTCCATCTTGCCCACGGCTATGCCCATGCCATTGGCCCCGAGATCGCCCAGGCCCAGGATACGCTCGCCATCGGTCACACAGATGGCCGCAATCTCTTTGCCCTTCGGCCAGTTCCAGAGCACCTGCTGCATGTGGCCACGATCGTGCTTGGTGATGTACAGGCCAGTTGTTCCCCGGTACAGCATGCCGTAGATGAGGCAAGCCACGCCCACCGTCGGCGTGTATATGATGGGCAGGACCAGGGCTATGTTCTCGGTTACGAAGCGGTAGTACATCCGCTCGTTGCTCTGCCGCATGGACCGCAGGTACCGATACTTTTCCACGTTCGTATCGAAGGAGTGGAAGTTGGTCACGATGGCGTGCATCTCATCTTTTTCTGAGCGGACGGAGGCCGGGAGCAGTCCATGGATGCTCAACCTTTGGCGTTCTTCTAAAGTGAAGGACAGGGACTGGAAGGGTTTCTTAATCTTGGGATTCTTTCAGAGCAAGTCCTTATTGAACTACCTTATTGAGCTTGGGCGAGAAGATAATCTTCAGGGGTGTTTTGACTATGTCATGGGTGCAGGACTGGTGTTGACATAGTTCCCGATTGGGCTGGCCATTCTGAGGAGGGGTCTTGGCACTGGTGGTCAGTCGGCTAAGGCCCCAGTGGAAGGTCCTAAAGAAACTCATATTGCTGGTAAAAGGATACTCAAATTTGGCTGATCTGAATACGATAATTTTGTGAACATTTCCCGGTGGAATTTATAGAAAAACTAAATGGAAAAATGATATTCCATTCAAGGCCTCTGCTGGCTATGGAAATAAGGAATTTCTTGGGAAATTTTTAATTTATTTTGAGAAAAGGAAGAACAACTATTAGCAATCCCTCATAATAATTACTGGAAAAGGCTTCTAACTAATGAAATAAAAGCAGAAAAAATCTCAGGGTCAATATCGTTAAAAGCGACCCAGTCAGAGTCAGGCTAATTTGCATTGGGCCCAAAAGCAGTTCCGTATCTATCACTCATTATGCATTATTATGGAAATCACTTCTGTAACTGCTTTTGTTGCCGTCTCCCCGGCCATTAGGGGTTGTCAGTGGACAAAAGGAGCTGGCCAAGTCAACACAAATGACTCTTAGCGCGGCCATCAAAGGATTTGCTCAGGCTTTGGCCCACAAAATAAAAAGTTGTCCAGCCCCTGTCCTTTGTCCTCTGTCCTGTGTCCTGTGTCCGGGCTTGTTTGTGCTCTGCTCTCGCTGTTGCTGTTGCTGTTGTTGTCTTGCTAATTGTGCCAAATTAGTTGACAACTTAATGTCGTAAAAATTTCAGCTAAATGCCTCAATCTTTTGTTAATGACATTGACAGCGGTGCAACTTTTTCCGACTTGACTTTGGGTCCGGACCCAGGACTTGAGCACGTGACACTGCTGGCAGGAGTACGTGACACTGTCAGTGTCAAATGTGCAAGGACATGGCCGTGAAGCCTCGGTTCGGTCCTTGTGCTGTTTTGTATTTACTTTCCGGCCCTTGGATTCTTCTGGCCCCCATAAATTAACTTGTTGGCCCCAAAATTATAATAGTTTAATTAGTTTATTTTTTGTGACTTGACTTGACTGCTGCTGACAGTTTCATTAGGCTTTAATTAACTGCCCTGAGCCCTCGCTAATCAATGTCCACGCTGCGTATACTCAATCTCGTATATATTTCTTCTACTTGCAGATCATGTCAAGGACTTCAGCTGCGGGCCGCTGCACTACAAGACCTTCTACATGGATGAGCGCAACAATGCGCTTTATGTGGGCGCCATGTAAGTATAGTTTATAAATTGAATAACAAATAAGAAGGGGAAACAGGGTATACCTACTCTCCCTCGAAAAATCCCTACTTTCACACACGGCCTTGAATTATTGACACAATCAGTTATTAACAGACTTCAATACATATTTAAGGCATACGGCAGACCCTTTTAATGTAGAAAAATTCCTATAATTTTTTGGTAAACTTTCCTTTCCGGCTGCCGACAATTAGAAAGTTCCGGCGTGGTCCCTTCTTGGCAAACCGGAACGCATTTGGGACTGCATATTTCATTTTTCCAGGGGTCCTGGCCACACTGTCGGCATACATAATTATGAATTAATGCCACACCGCCGGCAAAGTCTGCCCCTGCAATTTGACAACGTCCTGAGACCCGGGTCCCGCTTCAGCTCATTTGTCTGCGGCAAGTTGAACACGGCCACATTTTCACAGTTTGCGGTTTTTCGGGAGGAAAGACCGAGGCGGGGCGCCTAAGAGCGGGCAAACAAAGTAACCGAAATTACCACTTGACTCGAGGAGGCCCACCGAGAAGAACCACCGAAAGCAGCGATCCACCGACGCAACCACAGCTGGCGGCTCTCGTCAGCGATTGCCGTGGGGGCCTTCTCCTAGAGAGCCCGGCAGGGAAATGAAGATTAATGGTCTCCGGGTCTGTCGAGGGAGAGAGCCACCGAAAACTCGGCAGTGCCGGGAACTACATAAAACACGCTGCCACTGCCACTGCCGCTGCCCCTTTGCATTTTCCTTTTGTTTTCCGCGGCGCCGCAAAAGTTTCGAGTGGTCGGATGGCGGCGCTTAAAGCCGCCTGCGTCTGCCCGGCAATATTGCCACATTCGACATATCAATCAATCAGGGCACACTGACTGCAATAAGTACGTTGGCAGGCCTGACAGTTCCGCACAGCACAGCAGGTGCAGGTGTGTGTGTGTGTGCGGCTGACAACAATTTTTCAACCCGAAAACATAAAAAATAAGGCAGGAACGAGGAACGAGGAGGAAAATGTCAATGAGCCCAAGTTTACTGGGGCCAGACAGCTGGCAACTGGTGCGGCATTAACTTATCGCATGAGGTGGCACGGGTTCGGGATTAACTCGAGTGTCAGGGGATGACAAAGTTTTCCTCTTTGCCATGCTAATTCATTTCTTTGTCTCCGCTTTTCTTCTTTTTTCCAGGGATCGCATCTTTCGGCTCAATCTGCGAAACATCAGCCAATCGATTTGCGAGGTAAGATATGGTAAACGGTGCTTGAAAGTTAAATTAAATCTTTAAACATATATTAAGGCTCTAAAGTATAATATTTATAAATTTCTTGACCCATATTTGCTGCCTTTTTAAATATCCTTACGGCCTAATGAGCACTCAGACCCTTGAATATTATTCATATAATAAGTAGGAAAACCTTGGCAAACCTTTAAGGCAGTGGCCTTTGCATTTGTGAGTGACCAACTTGTCACTGACAGCCAGCAATTGCACTTTAATGATTCCATCTTCAACTATCAATATCCGCCCCTGTCCGTTCAACCGTTATCCGCCTCGTTTCATTTTTTTTTTTTCGTCCTTGCGTCCTTGCGAGGCGTGTGCAACCCAGTGCACTATCGCCACCTCCTGAGACGTAGCAAATGCTTTTAACAGCAATTATTTGTGCTGACTTCTGGGCGGGGGACGGCAAACGGCAAACGGCCAAAAGGAATTCCATTTCAAGCCAGCACTTAGACTTTCGCCGGGTTCCTCGCCGGCAAAAGGACTGACACTTTGGGCAAGTGGAAATAAAAGTGGAAAGTGCATCCTCGCAGCCACCGGATATTGTGTCTATATGTCAGGCATAAAAATTGTCAGTCGATGGCTTTTTCGCCCCCTCATTGATTTGTGGCTTTCACTTAGGCAAAAGTATTTGCAGCAAGACAAGCTCCAAAAAGGAGATTCATTGTCGATTCAAGTGCCACCTAAACGTAGACAGAGAAAACGAATCGAATTAAATAAACAAATGTCCAACGTGAGTCACATACCGAATAACAATAATAAAAAGAAAAAGAAAATAAAAACCAACGCAAATACTGCGAGGACATGCGAGTCTACCAAAAATGTTTCTGGCGCGTGCCTTCGGTTGCGTCGAATTCCAACACGGTTTCAATAAACTTGGCCAACATAAATTTCAACTCGATGCCATTTTTCATTCTTACAGCGCGATGTGCTCATCCTGGAGCCCACCGGCTCGGATATCCTCAACTGTGTGTCCAAGGGCAAGCGGGAGGTGAGTCGAACCTAATTGCCATTAACCATTGTATCCATTCCAAAGCATGTGCGAAATTTTGTGTATCAATATCCAATGAATCTGTGAACCAAACTCATGCCACGCCCTTTTCCATTTCCACTTTGCATTTCGAAACCACACAAAAAATCTACACCCTTTGATTTCCTTAAACCTTTGATTTTCTAACATTTACTACAATTACACAAAATAAAAACCAAATCAAACCAAATCGAATCGAATCGAATGCAACTCTGCGTTCTGGGGCGCTTGACAAGAAGGTGGAGTGCCGCAATCACATAAGGGTTATTCAGCCGATGAACTTTAATGGCCAGAAGCTGTACGTTTGCGGAACCAATGCCCACAATCCCAAGGATTACGTCATAAATGTAAGTGCACTGAAAAAATGAATTAAAAACAAATTTCTAACTTTTCTTGATTTAAAAATTTGTATTTTCCATTTGATTTAAATCATTTAAATTTAAAAATCAATATTTAAACAACTTGACTGACTTTTCGTATATATTAAAGGCCAAAATAAAAGGCATTGCTTAGAATTAATCATAATTAATTATTCCTCGATAATCACCTTAAAGACTAAATGCTATCAACTTAGACTGAATAAAATTCAAGATTAAAATCCTTGTACAGAATCCTTTTTGCTTAAACCAAAAATTCTCTTTCTTTCCAAAATTTAAAAGGCAAAATAGGGACTTTTCCACGAACTTCATCAATGTGCCTAATTGTGAATGTCAGTCAAGTTTTGAAGTTCATTTCAGCCAGCGGGTGGCCAAAATTAAAGTCAACTAATGCGCTTTTCCCTTTGCTCTCCTTCTCTCTCCCACTCTCTAACCCCCAACACCCAACACCCAATACCCGAATACCCGAAACCCCATTTCAACCCTTAGGCAAACTTAACACATTTACCCAGATCCCAGTACGTGCCCGGCATCGGCCTGGGCATTGGCAAGTGTCCCTACGATCCCGCTGACAACTCAACCGCCGTCTATGTGGAGAACGGAAATCCCTTCGGTTTGCCCGCCCTGGTAAGTTCAGCCCCCGAAAGCGGAAGTGGAATAAAAGTAAGGATAAAGGAAGGCACAAATAAAAAGAAAAATGTCAATTGTAATAAAATTACAAAAGTAAAGGCACACGACGCGACGGAGGGAAGTTGGCAAAGTTGTGTTTGGGACGCGCAGAGGCAGTAGGAAAAATTTTAAAGACAGAAAAGACGGGGCAAAAAGGCAGCAATAAAGCAGCTGAAATTAAATTAGAGCAGGGCACACACACACACAGAGCCAGAGTCAGAGCCAGAGCCAGAGAGGGAGGCACGTGCGTACACTTTGTGCGTAATTGTGTGCGTGCGTGCCTTGGCTTACTGGGCGTATGCGTGATGTTCGGGCCTTATCATCAGTCCGCCGCTTGCTAACCACGATTGTGTCTCTCGTTCCCGTTTCCCCTCACAAACTGCAGTACGCCGGCACGAATGCAGAGTTCACCAAAGCGGATTCCGTCATATTTCGCTCGGACCTCTACAATCTGACGAATGGACGCAAGGAGGCCAACTTCAAGAGAACCGTCAAATACGACTCCAAGCTGCTAGACAGTAAGTTGGAGCTGTGAATAGCTTATTACAGATACTTTAAACAGAAAGCTTAAACCAAAGCAAACTAATGTAAAACCTCCTTCCCTAACCCTTTCAGAACCCAACTTTGTTGGCTCCTTCGAGATTGGCGAGTTTGTGTACTTCTTCTTCCGCGAACATGCCGTGGAGTATATCAACTGCGGCAAGGCGGTCTATTCCCGTGTGGCCAGAGTCTGCAAAAACGATCGGGGAGGCAAGTACATGATCAGCCAGAACTGGGCCACGTACCTGAAGGCGCGCATGAACTGCAGCATATCCAGCGAGTTTCCCTTCTACTTCAACGAGATACAATCGGTGTACAAGATGCCCACGGACGACACCAAGTTCTATGCCACGTTTACAACGAATACAAATGGACTGATTGGATCGGCAGTGTGTAGCTACGATATCCGGGATATCAATGCGGCCTTTGATGGTGAGTTTTTACTAAGGAAATACATTTTAAATAAATATAATCAAGAACAAATATCAGATTAATGTTTTTTATATCAAAATATATTTTACTTATTATTATTTTTGATTTTATCGGTTCAAATAAAAAGGGGTTTAGCCTTAAAAGTAGGTAATAAACAATTTACTTTAACATTTTTGTATGAGATAATTTATATATACTAACCAGTTTTCATCATTTTATTTCCTAGCAAGCTTTTAAAATTATTTATTTACTCAAGAAAATTCCTACAATCATACCGATTCCAAGACTTTATTCCTTCGAGTGTGGCTGTGCGGGTATGTCGGCTTTTGTGATTTATTGCACTGTCCATAATTCTTGAGGGGGATTCCCATTTCGCCCTGTGACTGCGGATGAAATTACGCGCACAGGTGGAGACCTTGTCCCTGGAATTTGAGAGTTAAATGGTGCGCATTGAATTGATGGTGGCACCGCCCCCCCACAGGAGCAGGACCGACCCACATATCCCGCCTCCTTTTATTGAAACAGTCTCACATTCGCCTCGAATATCTTCCGCGCGGCGCTTCCACTTTAACTTGGGGCTCTTTCGGTCCAAGTAATGAGTACTACGGCCAACACTTTTTTAACCCAACTTGGCCCGGAAAGTTCATTAACACCGTAAAGTTGGCCCGGGCGGGCTGGTGTGTGTGGAGCGGTGCCAAGACTGACAGGCAGACAATCAGGCAGACACACAGACGGAGCCACAGGGTAAAGTGGTGCAAAAAATCTGGCATACACTTAAAATTCATTACGAAAAGTTTGCGGGCATGTTGCACAGACAGTAGCGAGTGTGATAAAAAAAATGAAAATAAATGTGGAAAGCCACAGCAATTAATTATGGCAACAAACGATTATGGAGCCGCACTCGAAGGCCAGGATATGATTCTTAAATTGTGCTTTATACTTGCCATGCATGGAGCGAGTTTATGCGGAATATAATTTGCATATGCCAGTGAACTTTAAAATTTAATAAAGTTATGGTTCATAATTTATGAAAATATCTTTAAAAAATAAAACTAAAGAGGCAATTATGATTTAAATGAGAAAAATTGAAAACTTGTGTTGGGATTTTTATTGGTCTAATTCAATTTATATTATAACTTCAAAGTGGATCAAGTTTATTGTGAGGATTTAAGTTCATTTTATACCAGTATCGTTTTTGTAATCATAAATACCTGAAGAAAACACATTAAATAAATAGAAATTCCACTTAGAATTCATTAACCTCTCCCCTATGCCCTGTGCTATTCATGAAATGTTACTACTTGGCATAAACATGAAAGTAGAGGCAGTGGCAATGATTCTTAAATTGTATATTTTATATTTACCGAGTCCGAGTGCTGTGCCACAAATCAGCACTCGCACCGTACTGACACACATAAATTAAGTGCAGCAGCACACTTCCCGGCACTCAACTCCACACTGACGCCTCCTTCTCCTCTCTCCCCTTTGGAATCTCTGAATCCAGGCAAATTCAAGGAGCAGGCCACCTCGAACAGCGCCTGGCTGCCCGTGCTGAACTCCAAAGTGCCGGAGCCACGTCCGGGAACTTGCCACAACGACACCGCCACGCTGCCGGACTCCGTGTTGAATTTCATCCGCAAACATCCGCTAATGGACAAGGCGGTCGATCATGAATTTGGCAATCCGGTCTTCTTCAAGCGGGACGTCATCCTCACCAAGCTGGTGGTGGACAAGTAAGTGAGAACCGTATTCATTAGCGCTGCCAGCCAGTTGTCTGCCGAACTGGCACCGAGCCAGTGCCGTTCCGTCGCATGGGAGTATTCTTGTTGACATTTGTCGGGTTTATATACAAGAGTATATGGGGCTACACGCGGAAAAAATAATTGAATTTGTTTTTAGAAAAGTTTACTAACCAAAAAAGGTCTAAAAATAATGCATAGGATTGATTTCAATAGCGTCTTGAGGCTCATAATTTTTTTTAGAGACTGGTAGCTAATTATTATACTCTTAAATTATCTTAAAATTCGATTATCTCCACATTTTTTTGTGGAGTGCACAGACTCCAGGGGCTGGCTCTGTCCTGACAGTGGTTCTGGCAGCGAAAAATGTTTTGTCTTGGCCGGAACTTGTGAACAAAGTGCCGCAGGATGTGTTTTCAGTTAAGCGCTTGCCACTGACGCTTGGTTTTTTTTCTCTCTCTCCCGTTACGCTTTTTTTCCCGCAGGATACGGATCGACAAGCTAAACCAGGAGTTCCTTGTGTACTTTGTGGCCACGACTTCGGGCCACATCTACAAGATAGTCCAGTTTATGCACTACGGCCAGCGGCACTCCAACTTGGTGGACATCTTCGAGGCCTCGCCGCACAACGAGCCCATAAGGGAACTGACCCTCAGCCACAAGACGGGCTCCCTGTACGTAGCCACCGATCACCAGGTGAAGCAGATCGACATGGCCATGTGCGCCCGCCGCTACGACAGCTGCTTCCGCTGCGTCGCGGATCCGTACTGCGGCTGGGACACGGAGGTGGCCGCCTGCCGGCCGTATCAGCTGGGCCTGCTGCAGGATGTGGCCAACGAGACGTCGGGCATCTGCGACACGAGTGTGCTGAAGAAGAAGGTCACCTCCTCCTATGGCCAGACGCTGCATCTGTCCTGCTTCGTCAAGATGCCGGATGTGCTGAGGAAGAGGCAGACGCGCTGGTACCATCACTCCACCGAAAAGGGACGGTGAGTAGTTGGGGGTTTTGGCAAGAAATAAATTCCTAAAAGTAAAAAGTAAACTTTAATATCGAGAGTCTACTTATTGTACTCTGATTATTCGCGGGTAAACCTCACACCATTCTCCTCTATCTGAATCGAAAATCTCTGGGAAAATTGAAAGCGAATAATGGCGGGGGAAAATAGGAAAGCGTTGCGCTGCTTCATCTCACTTAGCCGTGCCAATGCTGCGGTAAATTGACACTTTAAAATGCGCTCCCAGACTGCTTTTTGGCGTTTACGCTGCCGCTGGTGCCCAAGTAATGGAAAAACTTTCAACTTTCGACGCGTCTGACGGTGCGCCGAAATAGTCGCCTCGCGCACACACAGTTTATATTGATTTTTATTGTGCGTTTCCAATGCGAATGCCAAATAGAAAATGGAAAATCCCCTGCGCCATATCGCGGCAGCCATCTCCATAGCCATCTCTATGGCCGTCTCCCAATCTCCTATCTGCTATCTCTGTCTCACTGTCTCCCATCTCTGTCTGGCAGCTACGAGGTGCGCTACACGCCCACCAAATACATCGAGACGAATGAGGGCGGGCTGGTGCTCCTGGCGGTGAACGAGGGCGACGGCGGCCGCTACGACAGCTACTTGGATGGCATCCTGCTCTGCAGCTACAGCGTCACCGTGGATGCCCACAGGTGAGTCAGCCTTCTTCTAGTTGCCCAAAATAAGTATCTAATTAAGGAGCTATTTCTAGCTACATTTATAATATTATTTTAATTATTTATTATTTATTAGTAGGTAAAATATTAATTATTATAAATTTATTTAGTGTGATATTTTTCAAACCAGTCTTTATATTAATAAATGTACCTAATACTCACACTAAGGCTTGGTCACACTGTGCGCTGATAAGTGATCTGGTCACTCTTCTCATTTCAACTTCGTTGTTCACACTGGTAACACTATTTCTTAATGAGAAATATAGTACTTAAACTTAAAGTCTTAAAGAAATATTAAAGAGCATTAAGTCTGCAAACCTTCTTAGCAAAATAGCTAACTTGGCAACCCTGTGGACCCATCAACTCCAGCCCCTCGCAGCCTAATTTCCGTGAAAATGTCAATAACTTATTGTTCACTTTTCCCCCATCCAGATGCTCGCCGCCGTCGCAGAAGCAGGACTACCAAAAAATCTACTCGCACTGGTGCAATGAGTTCGAGAAATACAAATCGGCCATGAAGCAGTGGCAGGCCAAACAGGAGGTGTGTATATCCTTGTGTATCCCTGTGTATCCCTGGGAATAATATATATTTTTGGCTTGGGCGGCGCCAGCTGCCGTTAATTGTTTTAATTAATTTTTCAGCGTCAGGTGTGGGGGTGCTTTTTGAGTTTTAATTATTTTGTAATTTGCTGGCAGAGATCTAAGTGTTTCCCACCCTCTCTCTCTCTTTCTTCCTTTTATTAGCAATGCGGCCTCAAGGATAAGGCAGGACCAATCAGCAGCAATGGCGGCAAGCACGTGAACGATGTGTTCAGCAACGATGCCTTGGTCTGACCCAGAAGTGAGTATCCTTGAAAGTCGCACGAAAATAACCAACACATGCTATCTCTGCTCCTGCATAATCAGTGTGCCGACACACAAAAAATCGTTCTGCAATCAAGAATATGAAAGTTGAAAGTCAAGAGAAAGTAAAACAGAAATCAGGAAAGTAGGGCAGTTTTTCTTCTATTTTATGTGAATTCAAAAGGAGCTTATAAAGGGTATCCAGAGCCTTTTTAAAAATGTTTATTTATCTATTAATTATAACTTCGTTGAGTGGATAAAATATTAAAGTGCCACACATATTCCTGAGTGTCAGAATGATTTTTCTGTGCAGCAAACCATCATCTTCTGCCCTCCATAACCAGTAGCCTGTAGTTCTGGCCATAGACCCTGACGAAATCTAACCAAAAATGTCCTTTGTCCAATCCCCCCCAACTGCCGCTGATGCCCCTCGAAACCGAAATGTCCAGAGTACTTGTACAGCTTTGAGTTTCTGTCGTCGTCGTCGTCGTCGTCGGAGGGCGTGGCCACCGCCCACCGCAAATTGTACATTTTCGTGTTCGTGCTTACCATATTTGCTCGCTTCTAAAGTTTCTAGTTAAAATGTAAATGTAAGTTGAGTGCCCATGTAAGACAACCCACACTAGCCCGCCACTCTTTCCTCCCCTCCCTGTTCCCACCAACAACAAACTCACTTTCTATATCTATAAAACATATATATCTAAACATATTTGCCTTATTCGGGTCTATTTTGTTTGCAGGCGCAGAGGAGTAAGCACCCAAGAAAACCGTGTGGCGAACATCTATGAGAATGTGACAAGAACCGAGAAAGAAAACAAAAAAAAAAAAAAAGAGAAAAAAAATAGAAGGAAGGAAAAACCACTACAAAGACTGAAATTTTTAAGCTTTTAAAATCGACAATATTTTCAATGATTTCGATGCGTTTTTGTCATTGTTTCGTTTCGTTTTTGAGATGTTGTCAGCGTCTAACTGAATGATTTTCGACATATTAACTAACTGATATACAAAGATGGAGTAAACGAGAAAAGTTACTAGCAAAAGGATCCTGCCATAAGTCAAATGGAAATTACGGTTTTACACTCACACAGAAAACACTCACGACACTATTTCTACTTCGAGCTAAGGTTAAGGATAATCTAACAGATACAGATAACACAAACAGATACCGATACAGATACAGATGGAACTGCAACCACCTAAGTGAGAATCTGACCTAAGGCAAAAAGTATTAACGAAAATGTACGAGAGTAGCTCACAGCTGATGAGGCGCAACGATTTGATTTTGATTTCGATTTAGTTCGGTTTCCGGGTGCTCCCGGGGTTGGGAAGATCTTAAACGAATTTGTATATTACTTAGCAATATTTGTTCGACTAAACTAGCGTAAGACACACACACACAACCGAGACACACACAACTAGCTGCCCCTGTTTAGGTCATAGACAAGTACGGATACGGAACCAACTTATAACGATAGCCAAAACAAACCGGAAATAGAGGGGAGAAGCGATAAGCGATAGACGATAAACGATAAACGATAAGCGGGAAGCGATGGACGCACAGTACACTTAATCGGCTATGGACTATAGCTTAAGGCGATGTGTAAATAGGAGGGCTTTAGTCGATAAGTGAATCAGCATTAATTTAGTTTTTTACTCGGCTCCGATTTTGATTTGGAATTCATTCGATTCGGCATTAACTCGCTCTTGTATAGATTGTGCGTTGGCCTAATGTTTACGATAAGCAATACATAGTTATATATATATTAATGCGTATGCGTAATATGAAGACATATAGTTATAAATACATAAAGTTACTGCATTGAGACCAACATGCTCATGATTACTTACCCGAACGTAGCCTAGGTAAGTTGGTGTGGCAAATAGATACGTTTTTATTGAATACATTCACGCAACAACCCATACATCCCGATAAATCACCCAAAACTGCCGAAATATATCGAAGAAATTTCTTGGAAAAACTAAGCGCTTCACAGAACTCGAAACCAAAATAGGTATTTGCAGCAGAAATGTTTAAATATATGAAAATCGTTAGCATTACTCTCTCACCCCAGAAACAGACACACACCACACACACACACACTCGGACACTGGAAATATTTTTCTAAGGATTTTCTCGGCAAAATTTTTAATGTTTTCATCTTAGGACTTACCCAGAACGAAGACGAAACAGAAAAAGAAGGCAAACATTTTAGCATTGCATGCTGGCACTGCCATTGTACATGAACTAAAAGAAAAACCACAGAAGGAAAACTATTCAAAACGTATATTTAAAAGCTACTAATGCTCTGAGCTTCTAACTTTAATGGATGAAATGTTTTTGCGTTGCCTTTAGTAGAGTTTTTTCGTTCGAACAGTTATTGTAAATAATTTAAAGATTATGTGAAATGTTTTGTATGACAATCACATGATGTTGAGTAAAAAAACAGATAAACGCAAACAAGAGGGAAAAACAAATGAAAACTCGGAAAAACACGCAGAAAAAATGAATCAAATTGCCATTGCGGCAATTAAAGATGGAAATTAATATTAATTGAGTACTTAACGAACAATTCATTGTAAAAATATTAATACAAGGTAAATAAATATTCGCGGTAAATATATATATATATACATAAATAGATAAACGACTTTTACAAAGTATTCATACAATAAAAGAACATTTGCGCTTACAAATAATTCGAGTATGCCCCATTAACGGCTCTATTCGAACATTTTCAAACGCAGATTGATCTACGAGCTATCGAAATATTTCCGGAAAAAACAACAAAATCAGAATAACAGAAACAAAGTAAGAAAACAAATTAGGTGTAAACACATTAAAAGTAAAATGCAGTAAATAAATGTGATAAGATTCTTTAATAAGCAAAAAACAATTCAAGTGTGGTCTTTTATTTGGGAGGCGACTGTAGCGAGGAGAAGCCAAGGAACCGATTTCAAGTCCAACTGTACTTGCTCAGAGTAGAATTCGAGTTCGAAAGGGGACTCGGCTCAAGAACAGAAAGAGAGCAGAACGAGAGAGCGATAAACAGAGAATCCGAAAATTAATTTATGCAAGTCGACTTGGGAATACACTTTCTGAAATGGAATTAATTAACTAAGCCGTAAGTAAATAGTAAGTAATGGAGGAATACAATTGGGTTTGTATTTATTAAATATTTGTTACTATAGTTTTTTAATAATATTACTCCACTGTGTCCCAGGATTGCCAAGAACTGTGGCCATACTTAGAGACTAACATTTTTCTGAATTAATATGTTTAAAAGATATTTTCATTTTGCTTTTTTTTTTGTTCTAGAGATAATTATATTCTTTTCTTAAGTTTTATTACAAATCATCTCTAAAATAGTCTATACGCTTCTTATAAGGGTAAAAGCTTTACCATAACACATGCTTGTACAGCAGGAAACATATATAATTTAATCACTCCCCAGCAAAATCGAGAAGGTAGTCATAAACAAGCCGCTGAGCGAAGAGCAGCTTGCAAGACCGAATTAATAAGAAATGTTATAAAGTAAACAATCAAAAATAATGTCAACTTCATGGCTTGTGTTACAATTTCTCCTGCTTGGCGTTGTGCTGGTCTCTGGACATTCTCGCTATCACAGGGCTGTGAAATATTCCCCGGAGCTGATAAGCGAGTTACGAGACTTTGAAAAACTGATCCCAAGTGTCACCATCGATGAGATCGTCGCCGAGCACATGATTACGGATTCCGGCTTTCGCAAGGCCGTAAAGTTTTTGCGCAGCTCCGACTTCAAGAGGTTCCAGCAGCGCACAGAGTCCCTGCCAGAGGTTGTGGATCTGATTAATTTTGTGCATCTCAATGACACGACCTTGAAACAGAAACGGACTCATTGGCATTATCACAAGCATAAGCATCATCGTTATTATAAGAATCTTCATCATTATAATCATCATTATAATCACCACCATCACTATAGCAGGCGACATCGTCGCTCGGTTGCCAATTCTATTAGCGAGGAGATTGTATTGGTCTTACTCCAGCCGAGCTCAGACCCAAGACAAGTGGGTTCCTTCACCAGCTTCGTCCAGGAATTACTCACTCATGTGCCCCGAGATCGGTTTGTGACCATGATCAAAGAAAAGCGCCAGAAAAGTGCCATATTTGCTAAATTCTATGAAGCCCTGAGAAGTCCAGAATTCAAAGCAAAATGCGAAGCGGCTTGGGTAAGAGCTCTTATCTTATAAACAAAGAAAAAGCTGGCACAGATTTTCTTATCTCGTTGTTTCAATTATTCATCAATAAATCATGAAAGTCATAGCAATAGTTTTATGAGAAGTCATTGACTTAATGAACTAAGATCACAAATTGCTAAAATAACTTTACCGCGTGCTATAAAATTATTTATAAATATTTTGAACTATTATTTTATTAGACTAAGACCAGAGCTTCAATTTTTTCTTATTATTTCATTAGTTAGTTACTCAACTGCAAAACCCCTTTAATTCCAGACCACTGCGAATGTACAAGCCGTGATTCGAGAACTCTCAGGACATCAAATCAATGCACAGGATCTGAAGACAATTGGCTTCGAAGTCATCTCCTGGGGTCCAACCTAGCCTGCAAAATTTCTTTGTATATTAAAGCCAATAAAATCTGGTGTATCGTAGACATTGTTTCCAGTGATTAAGTGCCGAGAAGGACACACAGTCAACCGCACCTGATGCCCCAGGTGGTCCCGTTTTCGCCTTATCAAAACATGTGGCTAATGAAAATTCCAGCCACGCTCTCTATTCATGCCAAAAAGCCAGCCGATAAACGATCCCCGGGAAATGCAGTAAAAAACCTAAGCAAATAATTCAATGTGACAAAGGGGAAACCGACACACGGTGCCGGGTTGCATTTCATTTGCCGTATTGATAAATGGAATGGAATATCATGCTTTCGCTCAGACGCACACCTGTCAAAGCCAGACGACACACAGCACACACACACACACTGCAACATTCGGGCAATTTAATTTGTCTGCATTTTTGTTGTGGCTGTGTTTTCTGCCATTTTATGGTGGTTGTTTCAATTATTTTATTGTTGTACGGCGATAGTTTCGACTGCAGTCACTGGAGAATTGCGAGCCACCCGAAAGCACCCGCTCACACACGCGTTACACACTCGGAGAAACGGCAATAAAGTGGTTTAAATATAGTGCAAAAAATTTTATTATTTTCCAAAGGAAGATTATATTAAATTTTTTAAATAGAAATTAAATAGTCTGTTAATTTATTCAGATTTCTGAAGGTAATCAAGTTAGAGATTATATCATATATATCTTAACTTAAACTTAAAATTAGAATCCAAATTATTTTATAAACAAAACATTTTCAAAACATTTACAAAAAAAACGTAGCGAGAAGCTAACTTAAAGAAGGTTTGCTAACAGGAGGCTAACTAGCAGGAGGTTAACTAACAGGAGGTTCGTTATCAGGATGTTAACTAGAGGAGGTTTCTTAGGAGGTTAACTAGCTGGAGATTTACTAAAATTAAGTTAACCAGCACGAGGTTACCTAGAAGGTTAGCTAACAGGAAGTTTCTTAGCAAAAGGTTAGTTAACAGGAGGTTAAATAGGATGAAGTTAACTAGCTGAAGGTTACTTAGCAAAGGTTAGTTAACAAGGAGGAGCTTTACTAGAAAGAGATTAACTAGCAGGGAAATACTTTGTCGAAGGCCATCTAAAAAGAAAGATTTTTACCAAAAGGTTAGTTAGCAGGAGGGTAATTAGGATGAAGTAACTTAGTAGAAGACCCTTAAATAGTCAACCAATTTGAATAAATATTTTCTGAATTGTAATATAAATTTAAATTTAATTCATAAATATAAAAAAAAAACCCAGACCAACAGCAACCCGCCTTAGAGTTCCTTAAACTCAAAGTCAGTCACTTTTTCTCACAGTCCCCTTCGCTTACATGGATATGGCCACACAGCATGAGTTGACACATGAAAATTGCATGCAATTAATTGCCCGCTGGCGTACTTGCACTCCGACTTTGGTTCGAATCGAAATCAATATGCGACGGACTGGGCCAACAACTGTTATTAGACATGATATGCCATGCAATTTGACCCTCCACCCCCAACCCTCCGCCCAGTTAGAGCCCATATGGTGTCCTTTGCTCCGTTTAATAATGGTCTAGACGAAAGTACAGGTCCTAAATGTTAAGCTGGTAGTAATTGCGGGACTCCGTGGTAGCAATCTTCCGATCCTGCACGCAGTAGACATCGTCGGTGTGCATGCGATAATTCGAGTCATACAGCTTCGCCTTGATGTACTCCATGGGATTCTCCGGACGCGGCCACAGCGTGGCCAGGCCGCGGCGAAAGGCGAAGGTGAAGACGGCCTCCGCCATCTGCAGGCTGATGCACTGAATCTTTCGCATTGGCGGGAAGACGTTCCGCATGGCCAGGTCATTCGGCCAGACCATGTTGGAGAGTCGCTCGGCGGCCACGCAGAAGGTCTCATCCGGAACGGTGGTGAAGCCGGCCAGCATCACGCCCAGCGTCACTCCCGGCAGCAGTATGTTGCTGGTGCAGTAGCCCGGCTGATACATCTTGTTGGCATACTTGATGGGCGGCAGCTCCGAGCCCGAGATGAACATACACCGCCCCTTGGTGTACGCGAACGCCGCCTCGGCGGTACACTCGGCCTGCTCCACGGGTCTCGACATGGCGAAGATTATGGGCTGCTTCGCACTCTTCTCCATGGCTCTCAGCACATCGGGGGTGAAGGCGTTGGGCTGCGAGCACCCGCCAACCAGGACATTCGGCTTTAGCTCCTGAATGGCCTCCACCAGCGAGAATATGGGCTCGTGAGGATTGGCGAACTCCAGCAGCTCCTCGGGTATGCCGGGCCTGTCAGTGACTATCAGTCCGTCCTCGTCATAGAACCATATCCTCTCCCTGGCCGTCACCTCGTTGAGGCCCTCCCGCTTCAGGTAGGCAATGCACAGCCTGGCCATTCCGATGTTCGTGGGGTTAGCTCCGTAGAACAGAATCGTGTTGGTCGAGAAGAGGACCCGCTCCACGGCATTATTGCAGGTTAACACCCCGGAGAGGGCGCAGGCCGCTATGCACTGGTAGTCCACGTCCACGATGCACTGGCGATCGCGGTACATCTCCAGCTGCCTCTTCGCCTTCTGGGCCTCAAAGTCCTTGCACAGGATCAGGGCATGCTGGCCGTAGTGCCGCAGCACCGCCAGGGTAAACTCCTCGAAGAACTTGTCATACAGCTCAGCCGACGGCCGCAGCTCCTTCACGCCCGTATAGTACTCATTTCTCAGCAGATCCTCGTTGTTTGTGCCCACGTCCAGCATCACACTGACGCAGAAGTCCGGATGAACGCCGCCATAGACCACCATCTGATGGATGGTGGAGGACAGACAGGCCATTTCATCGACCCCGAGGTCCCCGAGACTCTGGACAGAAGCTCCATTGCTCACCACTAGGCAGCGGACATTTTTATATGGCCAATTGCCCAGCACCTGGTGCACATGTCCCAGATCCTTGATGGTGATGAACAGGCCCCGGCCGTACAAGATCAGCATCCTCTGGAACTGGAGCAGGCGCGTCGAACTGGAGGCATCCAGCATGGGCATATAGAGCTCGTAGTTGCTCAGCAGTAATCGGTAGAAGAGGGTCCTGTTGTTGCGCCCCAAGTTGAACAAGTAGGTATATCTCTGCATGGTATTTGTAAAATATTTATTTAAAAAATTATACTCCCTTCTCTATAAATTCCTACCTGCAATGGGGTCTTCATCATGGCGATGATCTTTTGGCAACAGGACACTTGCATATCAATGGTCTGAACTGCCACTGGAAGCAGTCCATGGATGGAGTACACCCGCCTTTCGTCCAGCGTAAAGGCGAGTCCCTTGTTGAGGTTGGGGCAGCGGAGCATTATGTGACTTTTGAGCTGGGATCCGGGTCTTCGTGTATCTGTCCTCCAGAAGGTGTTCCTGAGGCGCGGCAGGCTGTCCAGCTTGACGGTCCTTTCATAATCGCTCACGCACTTCACCGCGTTCTCCGCCTTCACCTTTGCCTCGGCCCTTATGCGACTTGTCCTGGGCGTGGGCATCGTGTCCTTGTCCTTGGCAGGGTATACTTTTTTGTAGAAGATATGTTCGTGTGTGTAGCTGACTTCGGGTGTGTGTTGTGTTATTAGAGACCGAACTAGACCTGAACCTATATAGTGACGGAGATTACAACGCCTGCTTGTTCAGCTCGCCATCATTTGCATGCACTGCCAGAATCCTTAAATCCTTAAAATCCTTGCAAACAAATATATTTAATTAATAAATACCTAATGATCTATTTTATCTAGAAAATATATTAAAAAATACATTTAAGAGAAAGCCTTTAAAGCCTTTAATTACATTAAGAATTCAAATTTCTGACCTTAGCTGCGTGCTTTTCCCCCAGTGTGGTAACCCAAAACGTGGACCAAATGCTAGACCGCATTCGGCATATCTCCAGCCCCGACTCCACTGCCCTTCACCCACATCCCCAACCGCATCCACATCCACAGCCATCCGTCCCACCGGGTATTATGCAAATTGTGTTGCGCACTTTGCGGCGACCTCAAACTCGCAGTGACATCCTAAAATGTCGCCACTTCCGCTTCGGATCTAGCCCCGCCCCTCGTCGGTTCCCCCCCCTCGGCGAACAAGTTTGTCAGAATTTTGATGCAAAATATCAACAATGACGGGGGGCGATGGGAGCAAGAGTGGTGAGTGAACATCAAAAGCCCAAGACCCCGCCGAAGACTTGGCCGCCGCCGCACCTTTTATGCTAAATACGCGCGACAGACAACACAGCCATTTGTGGCCAGGACAAGTGCACTTGGCCAGCGGAATCTTAAGTGGAATGGCAACTGAGTAATATTTTCGGGGACGAGCCGGAGCCGGAGCAGGGCGGCACTTGGCCAAAAAACGAGATGGGAGCATGGCTGAGCATTAAAAAACAAAAGGGAACGAATGGCCCGGCCATAAGCGGCTTAATTTCCTGGGTCCGGGTCTGTGTCTGTGTGGGATTCGCAAGACCACCCGGTGCCGGGTTCCCCTCTTACACATTCCGATAAGACTAACTGGGGGATACAAAAATTTAAATACAGCAAAAATTCCATAACTAATTGGAAGAGTGGAAGTGCACAATACAAGACACTCGGAAAAAAATAAAGAAAATAACAGGGAAAATACAGAGATCATTAGATAGACTTGAAACTCTTTTCTGAAAGCCCTTTAAGGACTGCGTTTCTCTGGGTGTACGAACTAGGATCCTGGTACAACCTTCCGAAATCCAATTATCTACCGAGATGCACAAAACTGTGTATGGGAATGCTGGGCGGTGTTGAAGGATATGTGGCCAGGCTGGGCGTTGGTTGGGCGAATATGCATCACAAGTTCATAATGAAATCAATTTTCAATCAATCGTTCGCATAGCAAAGTAGTAGCAGCAGCAGGAGCAGTCCGGTTTCTCTCCTGGGGAGACTTCTGCTCCTCCTGCTTTGTTTCACATCGATTCGTTTCGGCTGGGATCCTGGCTCCTTGCTCCTTTGCTCTTTGGCTCTTTTGCTCTCTGGCTCCTTGGTCCATGGTCCTTGGCCAGTTGGACATTTGCACTTTTTTCACATTTGCAGTTTTCTCGGGTCGATTCTTATTCTCTTTTTTTTTCGTTCTGTTGTACCTTTTCCCCTCGGCCACTGGGCCACGGATGTGCTACAAATTGAATTTCAGCCGCGGGACACATTAAGCGATCGCCCGCCTACGGCCTTTGGCATTTGAACATAAAAATTTATGCGATTCGAGAGAGAGCTGGATCGAAATGGCATGCCGCTGCAGGTGTTTTTCCCGCTGCCCAGCCCACCGACCAGTTTTCCCTGCACAAAGAATGTTTATGCGTCGTTTATACAGAACAATTTGAATATTTTATGGACAAAATTCGATTTCGGCTCCCTCTCGTCCTCCACAGGCAGGCAGGCAGTCGTCCTACGTGCACTAAAAAAGTTTTGCATATGGAAATTGATTTCCTTTGACCATGCATACATGTGTGAGTTTGCTATAAATACTTGTGCGTCCGTGTCCAGTTTTTGGTCATTCACACGCACGCTTAGGCAATGCCAAAACTCTGGTCATTCCGATGCTTGACAGTTGTCAAGTTACCCAAAAAAAAGGGAGGAAAAAAATACGAAAATCAGAAAGAAGAGAGCAAAAAATAGGGCGAAAGCAAACAAAGGGGAAATGGAACAAAAGTAATTTGCACCTTGGCGAACAAGTTTCGTAGGAAAAATGTCAAAACCTGGCAATTTATATGCACCACGTGACGGTTCTTTTAGAGTGTCTATGCGTATACGTAATATGTCTGGCTAGGAACATATTACGCATACGCTACGTGGTGCAAGCAACGAGTTATCGAAATAAGAGCGGTCAAGACTTCAATATTGCCAACGATAATATCTATTGTAAAAACTTGAGCACTTCCAAAACATTAAATCATCTTAAGAACTCTCTAAAATAACGCAAGAAGTACCTAAAAATATTATTAAAAAATGTCACCCCTCTAAGCCATAGTATTTTTGTTCATCTATGAAATTATAATCCAGCATTGTTGGTGTCATTATGACTGGCTTGTCATCTCTAACTGAAATGCACAAAATTCGTGAAATTGCAAGTTTGAAAACTCTAGTTTGGCCACAAATCAAATCGAATAAACTCCGTATGGATTTAGTCGCATTTTCGGGCTAAAATATTCGCTAACCTAATACGGGCGGGCAGGCAGCTGCCATAAAAAAGGTGGTCGCCGGGCCCTTGGGGAAATTGTTGCAGTTTATCAAATGTTTTTCGGCTCTCTCATGTCGTGGCCAGTGCATTTTTGGCCATTTTATTGAAATTCCCCGCATTTATTCGCAGCGCACTGGCCGCTCTGGGCATTTAATGAAATTGTCACACTATTTCACAATTTTGGCATTAACGATTTCGATAATTTATGGCCTCAACGGGTTCGACGGGATATGCGGGAATACGGGTGAATGCGAAATTGAAATGCTCCTGGCGCAGCTCAAATAAATGTCACATGACTGTCGTCTGTTTGCCCCGTTGGCCCCGAGGCTTGCACGGAAAACTGCTCAAAGTGAAAAGTCTTAAATAAAAAATTTATAAGCTTAATAAAAGCGTTGCAGCAAACGGCAGCGAAGCGCGCAGGGAGGGAGAAGTGAGTACCCTGTGTCGATGCCTTGTTGTTCCCATACACTCGGATATATGTACATAAATATATACGGGGCACACACGACAAACTTTCAAATCGGGAGCTACGTGCGTCAAAGCCAAAAAGCCCCAACTTTATATCGCGCTGTTTGCCTCCATTTCCCATTTCCCGATTCCATTTTCCCCCCTGCGCTTTTACTTTGGCAACTTCAAAAGACTTTTAGCTTATTTTTTAAGTCTCTTCTTTTTCTCTCTCTCTGACTCTGCTCTCTGTACTGGTTTTTTTTTCTATTTTATTTTATTTAATTTTATTTTGTGTTATTTTTCTTTTGGCCAAGTTCTTGGCTTGGCTTTAACCGGAGTTTAGCATCGGCAGCATGTTGTGCTTATTGGGAAAATCCCTTTCGGCCTGACATAAATATCAAAAGCGAAAGCGAGTGCAGGCGTGGGCCGGCTGAATTATGTAATTAACTTGTTGCACGCCTGCAAAACGGAGACCGATGGAGGGCAAAAACTATTCGCAATCTGGCCAAAACTAATCGCATGTATCCGGCAAATAATTCCGCCGCAAACGGACCCGCATTAGTGGCGAATTAAAGGAGCCATAAACACGAAATCAGCGCATGCGAAACGCTTCCAAGGAGCCAAGTCCGCATAAAAATTGTTAACGGAAGCGAAAATTAATTAAGCCACTGGCCAAGGGCAAAGCACGCACTGCCACGCGATGGCGATGGTGGGGGTAAGGGGAAAATCGGGCCAAAAATCGGGGGCACAAAATTCGGTAGGGAAGAGCGGTCATCGGAGGCTGCTCTCGCTCTGGAAATATTGAACGCCTGCTGGAGACCGTAACGCGCTTTTAGACGTGCTCAAATATTTGCCAAACGTGTCAAAAGCGCTGGAACGAACACTCTTCTCGAAAGGATGGGGTCGCCGGCGTCCGAGTCTCAGTCCCAGTCCGATTCCCAGCTCCTAAAACACCACCTCGAATCCACTTGACAGACTCCTCCCTCCCGATTGATTGAAGGTTATGCCGGGCCAGCCACTCGCCGTGCCGGTGACCTGTGTGTAAGGACATAATTTCTGTTTTTGTTATGGTTTAGTGACATCCTTCATCCATCGGGGACTGGGGGGACGGGGCAAATGGAAATCAAAGCCGAAAACCCGAAAATTGATTGACAACTGACGGGGAACAAGTCAGCATGGATAAGGCATATATCGATTGATCTGTCCACCTTTAAATAAGCTATATCCACGGACGTGGGGGTGGAGAAAGTCATCTAAAAATAGGTTTTCCATTTAGATTGGTTCGTTCATTGAAATTTTGGCATTTCTTGAGATAATTAATTGTATTTTGTGAGATTCTAGTAGCTTGAAAATAAACCAAATTTTTGAGGAAATAATTTGATTATGTTTAAAAATAAATTTTTCATATTTTCTAGAGAAAAAGTATGATATTTGTATCTATTTTAATATTTATTACATCATTTTATTGTTACTCCAAAGCTGTAGAATTTCTTGGTTTCTCAATATTGAATTTATATTTTAAGTAAAATTTAATAAGTTACTAGTATCCATTATGTTATTTTTAATTTATACCGAAACATAATTAATTCAAGATAAATCTCCCTTGCTCTAAAAATCCTGATTTATTACCGAGCAATAAAAACGTTTTAATTTTAATTTTGTCCTTGTAATTAAACCGAAAATTATACGTGCAATTAAAGCCGAAATCAAAGTGTGAAAGGGAGAAAACATTAAGTGTGAAACAGATTACAAGTCGCAGCATCCGAATCGGGCAAGAAGTTCTTTGGGGACAGGCGGCCGCCTTCTGGCAAGGAATCGGGCCTAGACAAGTTAATTTATGGCAGTCAGTGAACCATCCCAGATACTACAGGCACCGTCTGCTGATGCCACAACTCAGAGAGTGCTCCCTGCAGCCCGCTCCTGGCTTTTCTTCCTTTCCTCCGCTTTCCCGCTTTTCCGCTTTGCAATCCCTGCAATCGGATTTGCTCCTCCCCTTTCCTGAGCCTCCAATTCTTTTTTTGTGTGTTTTTTTTGTTTTCCTGCGCTGCGGCTGTTTGTGCGAAAACTTTTGCTAATTTGCGGTAATGTTAATGCTGAACTTTGCACAAAATTAGTCAAGTTCTTGGCGCGGCGGCTCGACTTGGCGCTGCGGATTAAGCGCCATGTTACGCCAAAAGTGTTAAGTTGGAAATAAATGTTGACACTTGCGGTAAAATGGAGCTCTTATGCCGCAACATAAACAAAAGGGCGCCGTGGCCAAGGAAAATCACTTTAAAACACATGGCGAACGGGGTGAAGTCCGGGGTTAAAGCCAGGCAGCATGAAATTAACTGCTGCGACTGCCAGCCCCAGCCCCTTCAAGGCCCAGAAAGTATGCAGCCCAGCGTCTGAGAGCTCAGGACTCGGGTCTCAGGTCTCAGGTGCGTGTGTACCGCTGACTTTGCCGGACTGCAGTTAATTAAGTCGCCGGCAACCGGCAACCGGCAGCCGGCAACTTGGGCCGCCGCCACCTTTATGGCAGCTGAGGTATGCCAGCAGCTCGCTGAAGAATTTTGCTGTGGCGAAATTAATTTATAAGTTCGGTCCGCCCGACACACTTGCAGAAATATAGCACACATGGCTTTATTGCCACAGGATCATTATATAGCAGGACATCCCATTCCCACAGTTTGCCTTTTATGTTTTTGTTAGCAAGCTGAAGCTCATAATTTATCGACGGGTTTAAATAATAAATATAGTAAGCAATTGAATATTTGCACTAAAATTAAATAAATTAAATAATTCCCCAAATCTAGTTTAATTTATGTTACTAACGGAGCCCTATATTTCCCAACTAATTATATACATGATTATTCTACATCATATTTAGCTTGAATTAATATAAGCCTTGTTTAAGATGCTTCTTTTTTTTAGTGATATATAATTTTTTAACTTTCAAAGATCTTAATTATTACTATAATTAAATTATATAAATAAATATAATTACCAAACATTTTTTTTGAGTGCAGGATAACTTGCCCGGCCAATTGTTTACGGCTCCAAAACCGACCCCGGCAAAGTTTGCACCCTCGAAACTTTGCGCTCCAAATTTATAAAGTGTCATACGTTACGTTACGGCGGCAAAGCGTTACGGTGAGCATGAGCCTGAGACTTGCTTTTTCCCATTCCTCCCCGCTATCGTCTAGGCCAAGTTTTAATCAAGTTGGGGCTTAGTCAAATAATTTATGTAAAAAATTGCGGCGCAACTAAAGTTCGGTGAAGGGCCCAGCCCAGCCCAGGCCCGGTGACGTTGACAACGATACAATTATTGGTTTGTAGGCAGAACAATTTACAAGCTCTGTGGGCTGTGAGCTGTGGGCTTGTAATAAATCAAACCAAGTGAATAAATCATATCTGGAAACACACACCACACACCAGCCGTAATGCCAGTATGCGAGAGTGGAGAGTGTCACAGTTGACACATGCGAAAGTGAACGGCAAACGGCGACGACGACATGAAATAATGACATGAAAATTGACAATTTTATTCCTACTTAACTTGCTGAATGAGCAAATGAATATATCAAGTGAGCTGTGTGAGCTGTGTTAGCTGTGTGTGTGTGTGGAGACATATGCATGTACATATTTTATGCACAGTTTGACAAGCGAGCGAGCTGGAAACGAGACCTGAATGAGCGCCTGACGGACTCAATGGCTGACTGACTGACTGAATGACTGACTGAGTGACACGTACAGTGACTAACCGAGTGACACTCCAGCCAGCTGTCAAAGTGTGAATATCACACGAACACCACCCGCAGCGAAAGAGGGGGGTGATAGTGTGTGTGCGGCTATGATTTTCTTTGATTTGCATCGGCGGAAATGCAGTTGGCCAAAACGCGGCGGACAGGAAAACCACCTATAAGCCCATAATTTACGAGGACGGCGAAATGCATGTTTTATGGCCTAATCGAAGCCAGCGATAAGCCATATAAATCAATATTTTATGAACTCCCAGCTAGGCAATGCACTTGAAATAATTCAGTGACTTTTTACAGATGAAAATAATTTATGTTTTTTTAAATATTTTTTCCAAAGAAATTGCATTCTGAAAACTTATAATTTAATTTGTAAAACAATGAAAAATAAACTTTTACTGATATAAATTTTTTGTAAATTAATTTGTATTATTTTTTTAGACTGCAATCACATTTTACGATGTCTGATGACGTGAATGCCCCCTGCAGCCCAACTGAGTGTGTTTCTGTTGAATGCCACTGATTCAATTAAATAATCGCCGCGGTCACAACGATCAGCAGCAGTCTCCAAAGTCTCCACGAATGGGGGGCAGATCGCAGAGACCCTGGGAAGAGACAGCCAGAAGTTCAAAATCCGGTTAGGAGATCGCATCGGAGCGGAAGATCATGAATCGCCATCACCTTCTACTGCTGCTGGTCTGCTGGGCCGCCTCGGGCGCCGAGGCTCTTCCGCATTTGTCGGGCGAGGAGGAGACGGCCGAGTCGGATCTAAGCGGGATTGGATTCGTGAAACTCGGTGATTCCGCCAGCGAGGACAGCGCCGAGAGTGGTCAGGCCTCCGATGACCTGATCTTCGCCACCCGAAAGAAGCCAAACGCCAGCCAATCCATCGATCTGAGCAAATTCATTGCTCTGATTCCCCTGCAGGAGGTCCACTCCATAGCGGCCCACTATTATCACCACGATACGGAGTTCCAGAGGGCCTATGCCTTCCTCGCCAGCCGGGATTTTGCGGACATCAAGCGGAAGATCCTGCAGCTGCCAGAGGTCCTGGAGTTGACGGACTATCTCAATGCCCAGGGCTTGGATGTGGTCAAGGCAGTGCAGTCGGTGGCAGATGTGTTCAAGCCCGAAATTTTGGAATCGATCACCGTCAACGGTGCGTAAAAGTATAATTTTTTAATCTCTAAGAGAAGAATTTTTGTTAATTATTTACCAACTAATTTTCTTTGTGCAGTGCCAGCCAAAAACATAACCAATGAGGAGGGCAGCTCCACCACCAGAGAGCCTTTGAGCGGCCTGCACGGCATGGTGGACAATGTGCTGGAGATCCTGCCGCAGGACCAACTGTGGGCGCTCTTTTTCGACGAATTCGAGAGCAACAAACAGTTCGCAGCGGTTGTCGACAGCATCAGCAGTGCCAAGTTTCCAAAAATTCTGAACGGCCTTCAGGTGAGTCCCGGAAACCCGGAAAAAACTCTCCTCCACTTCGCATGTGGTGTACGTAATTGTATTTCCTTTGGGGACATGCTTTGTTTGTTCGGGGCTCCTCGCTGCGAGCTAGGGGATTTTGTGGAAAATTGTTTAAAGAATTCCATTTGAAATGGCCGTCGTCTTCTTCGACTCTGGCAGCTCCATAATAATTTCCTAGCGGGACGTGAGAAAAATTCCGGATTGCTTTATTGAGCTTCTCCGGCGAAAGGTGCAGGTTAAAAGTGGGCAACTTTTATATGCGATTCCGTATACAAATCAACTTCCGTTGATGCCTTCGAATTTTCAAGTGCCACCACCAGCACCATCAAGGCCTTTTCTTTTTATATTTTTTCTGCCGCTTTTACCGCCGCTTTTTCCTTTCGCCTTGCTTCTAATTGGCAATTGAGCTGGCCTACGTGAGGCCCATATTTATGAAATCAAATCGCCAGCCAGCAGGCAATTTATATTTATTTTTTCCCCCTCTTGGCCTCTTGGACACATATATATTTATCAGCAGTTCGACGAAGCAGAGAGTGTATGTGATAATTGATTTCGCCGCACTGATTCGAGTCTTGTTTTTCGCATTTCAGAACTCGCTGCCGCTGCGAAATCTCCTGTTCGTCCTGCACAACAACGGGATCTATGTGGAGCGAATTGTGGAGTCCGTAAAGTCGTATTTATCCATCTCTAGTTTTTAGTTATATTAATTAATTTCTAATTACAAAAGCTGAGTTAAAGAACGTGTAAGATACTATGCATTCGAAACATTTCTGTTACTTTTTCTAGCAAAAAATAACAGTTTCCTATCTCTAATAGCACCACACGAAATCGGCTCCTTATTGAGTGTGTAATAAACGAAGTGAATCCCTTAAAGAAATTTGTTTGCCCTGACACCGGGAAATCGATGGCAACTGGAATTATTTAGCCGGCATTTCCTCCGGGGAATTGACAACGCCAAAAGAAACTTGGGCATATTAATAACAACGCCGGCACCCCGGTTCCCAAAAAAAAAAAAGACCCAGAGAAAAAAGAGGGTTAAATGACGTCAAAAGTTTATCTGCGCCGAAAAAAAGTTGCCACGGCTGTGGCCCTGATTTATGCCGCCGAATGCCAGGAGACGCCTCCAACAGACGCAACGCAACAGTTGCAACTCTCTTAATGTCGGCGTTTATTTGAATAAACTCCAACTTTGATTTCACAGGCAGCGAGCACGGCAAAAAGTTGCAAACTTTTTCGGTTAACTGATTTCCACACAGACCTACACCTGCAGCCCCGCAGCAGCAAAAAAAAAATAAGGAAAGCGTATATATATTTTGTTCTCGCGCCCCCCAGGAGACTCATAATTTAGCGGGAGTATATCAATAAATTACGCATGCGGCGGCAGGTGGAGGATGCCACAGAGCCAGGCGCTTTCGGGGGTGGCTGCCAGAGATAAAAGTATTGAAAAAGTATCCAATTAACTGCGTAGCTATGATGCAACTCGGACTCAGGGGTCGGGGTCGTCTCGGGTTAAGTCACCCCCGTTTACTAGGGGGTTTCCTGGCTGAAGCTGAAACTGAGAACGTCAGCCATCAAGCGGCAGACAGCAGGCATCAGGCATTCGACAGCAGGCCCCATTAATCAATTACAGACCAACGAGGAGGAGCAGCCACCCAACCATGTCCCATATCCCATATGTTGCTAGGCATGCACTCAAAAAAAAAAGAATAAATACAATACATATATTTTAGCTTTTAATGTCAGTGTAATTTGTTATAAAAATTCCATGAACATATTTTGGAAATTTGAAGAAAATTCCCAGAGCGTGCATTTTCTCCCAGTGCCCGACCAGGACGAAATCCAATCTCCTGCAACCAGTCCGGGCAATCATCCGGCCTGCCACCTGGGCGACACACTTCATTCGATTGTCGGAGATTGTCGGAAGGCTTAGATTGATGCCCGACGGCTTGTGCCGAAAACTCTGCGAAACAATTTCAAAATTTCAGTTTCTGAAGGCAAATCTCCATCGTTGTCATCGTTGTCCTTGCTGGGAACATGACGGTCCTGATTGTGCGTCCGCGTCACAACAGGTCAGCGAAGCGGCTCAGCTTGCGGCGCTTGGAAATGCTGCTGCCACAGTCGGTGGTCAATGAAGCGACAGCGGAACCGGTGGACCCGAAGGGCCTGTGCCTGGTCCAGCAGCGCCTGCAGCAAGATCTGTTGGGCTGCGAAGCGCTGTGGTCCATATTTGCCGCCGCTACTATGAGCTATCGCTACCGGAGCCGTCTAAGACCCTTTCCCCGGCACTGGTCCAGCATCGATCATCTATGCCACACCCTGGGCGATGTCCCGCCCCTGGGTATCCTGCAACACGAGCTCATGCACTGCGACTACTCGTCCTGTTCCCCCAACGTGTGCCGCCTGCTGACGGACGTGTTGGTGGAGCAGGGCGATCGCGTGTCCCTGAGCTCGCTGCGACCCAGTGAGTTCCAGGAGCTGTACTCCCACCTGGGCATGCCCACGCCCAGGCAGTCACCCACCCAGATCTTCGAGGTGCGAACGGGCAAGGGGAATGCCCAGGCCGAGGCCTATTCACGCCTGCGACGGGACCACAAGGGGTCCGTGCGCCTCGGCTTCTACGGCTGCAAGCTGGAGAAGCTCCATGCCCTGCTGAACGACCACTGCCTGCCGGATGGCAAGTGCCTGGAGCTGACCAGCAACGTGAACGAGGCGCTGGCCAGGAGTAAGCCCCAGGCTGGACTGGGTGGCTCCCGGTGTGGCTCCGTTCTTCGCTGCGTGGCCGTGGTGGAGTTCGTGTTCCGCGACAACGAGACCAGTCCGGACAAGCGACATGTGCTGATCCGGGAGGCGGAAACCATGCAAGTGTCGTACCTCATGCTGTACGGGCAGAGCTGCCAGGAGCGCGAGGCCGAGCTGGAAATGGAGGTGGAGAGATCGCAGCCGGGCAGGAAATTGGTCAACTGGCTGGGCAGCTTCGAACAGGAGGCCGTATCCCTGGGCGTCGGCCTGCTGATCGTCTCCTCGATGTCACATCTGGGCTCCAGCTTCTTTCGGCTCTTCGCCCGCACTGGCCTCCACATCCTCAAGCGGGGATTGATGTAAAATTGTGAATTCTTAAAGTTCTCCATGTCCAAGTGACGACCTTGCGATGCCAAAGGGTTTTTTCTTACAAACTTCAGACCGAAAGCCACTCGGAGGAAGTCTGTAACAAAACTCCCTTTTGGCATTGCAAAGTCCAAAATGAAATCGATCTGTGTCTTAAACTCGCTTAGAGATTTGATTTTATTCGTTGCAGGCGATGGAGGATGGGATGGGGCCAGGAGGCGGACCTTGGCTTTTACAGTGCCCACATAAATAACAACAATTTAGCATTCACAAGTGACGCAGTAAAAATTTATGCGCTCTCGCACATTTTCAATTTTCTGCAATTTTTCTAGCAATTGTGTGAAATTCCTTGCGGCCATTGGGCAACAGAAGCAGCAGCAGCAGCAGTAGCAGGAGCAGCACTAGCAGCGGCAGACGTTGCATGTGGCAAGGACACAGACAGATTTGTGTGTGTGGGAATACACTGGGAAAGTGAACTATCAGATAGCATTTTTATACCCTTGCAGAGGGTATTATAATTTTGACCAGATGTTTGCAACGCAGTGAAGGAGGCATCTCCGACCCCATAAAGTATATATATTCTTGATCAGCATCACCAGCCGAGTCGATCTAGCCATGTCCGTCTGTCTGTCCGTCTGTCCGTCTGTCCGTCTGTCCGTCTGTCCGTCTGTCGGTTTCTACGCGAACTAGTCTCTCAGTTTTTGAGCTATCGAGGTGAAATTTTCTGCATAGTCTTATTTCTTTAGCACGCAGTATATATGTCGGAACGACCGAAATCGGACCACTATATCCTATAGCTGCCATAGGAATGATGGCGAAATTAATATAAAAAAAAATTTAACTTCTCTGTTTTTCAACGAATTTCTATAAATTTTGAGATATAGCATTTTTTTAAGGTTCTAGAATTACGGTTTTAATTTCATTAAGATCGGTCTATTATATCATATAGCTGCCATAGAAGCGATCGGTCCATTTATATGAAAATGTAAAATTCTACATGTAAAATGTAAAATTTACAAAATTCGATGTTTTTTCAACATTACTAAAATGGTTCGATTTTCAATGATCCAATTGCAGACTGCAAGGGTATACCAACTTCGGTTTACCGAAGTTAGCTTTCTTTCTCGTTATTAGAGAGAAAGGTGTTTCCATAAATTCAAATAAGTTGAAGATAACCTCTAGGTTTATCTATTAAAACATAGATTATGTTACCTAAAGCTCAGAATATTAAGCCGAAAATTCTTACATATATCCTTAGAATATCCCTAAGCCTTTTCCCTGTCAGGGTTTGACTCCAACTCTTTTCCCAGTGCATGTACTCTGAGCATTATGTGCCGCCGGACACTTTTAGGGCCACACAATTTAGAGACTTGGCTGGGCTAGATTTTCCCTTCTCTTTTATATTTTTTTTGTTGCCCGACGATTTCCTGGTTTTTTTTTTTATGTCATGGAAACCCGCCAGCTATGTGTGTTCGTGTGTACTTAGAGTATGTGTCGCTGGCTGGCTCCGCTTTTTACATATGCTCGTCTGCTCGTTGCTGCTACAAGTTATGCATGGAATTTCAAGCTGCTCGATGGCCGGACTTTGCAGCCGCCGCTCGGATGGTCGGATGGTCAGCTGGTCAGCCGGACAGGACATTGCTGGCATTTTGAGGCGTTGCTTGTGCGAGGCATTTTTGCAGGCCATATTTCATCGAATCCACATTGCTGCCGCCTGGCGAGTTTTCGCCCCTGTTTGTGCTGCTGCAATTACCGTAAAGTCTGCGCTCTATCAGTGCTGATTTAGACCCCATTTAGGCGACCCACTCCCACTCCAGTCGGCCCGGCTGACAGTTCCCAGCAACCATTAATAAACGCACACATCAAAGCTGGCATTCGCCACATAAAATTCAATTTAGTGGCAGCGACAGCGACAGCGGCAAGGAAAAGGGACATCCCCTGAGTGAAAAGCTAAGCCAAGATGCACATTAGCATGTGTACACGGGGGGAAAATATGTAATTAAATGGTTATTGAAATATTTTGGATATTTTACTTATAACTAAATAGCTGGCAAAGCTATAACTTGGTTGGGTTACATAAAGTTTTACTAAAAATATTATTTAAATTCTTGATTTATTTCCCATTAATTTTTTCTTAGAGTGCATCGCTGGTCTGGGGTTGGGTAAACAGGTTGGAGTGGATAACAGCAGCGGGGAAATAGAAAGTTCACCCACTTAGGTCCTGCACTCGAAACTGAAATCAAAATAAATGTCAACGTTGCTGTCACACAAAGCCAAACCAATTTCCCCCTGGCTCCCTTTTCTTCGGGCTTTCCGGAGAGAGCCAAGCCACCCCCGTTTCTCCACCGGCTTGGGGGTCGAAGTTTTTGACTTCCTTAATGACAAAGTGCGGCGACGTCGGTGGCTTCCCTGCATTACGATGAGGATGATGATGATGTCGATCACACTGTGGCAAGGACGTTGTTGATGATGCAATTTCCAAAGGGGATGCTGGAGGTGGGTGGCCCACCCCATTGTTCGTTTTGTTAATCTAGCAAAATTGATAAGGTGTGAAATTCTTGATTTTATTTTCTGCGTTGTGCGCACCAAAATGTTTTTCTTTCTTCGCCCACGACGTTTTTTCTTCCTTTTTAGATTTTCCTCCCCTCAGCCGGTTATTGTTTGGGGTTTCCTGAGCCGTGGATTTCCTTTTTTCACTCTCTTTGGGCGGCCTTTGATGTTCTTTGATGAGGTGTTTGTTTAGTTTTTCCTGCTCTTGCTTTATTTTTTTTGATGTTTCGCCGGTGTAAACGAAATTTGGATATGATTCAGAAGACAGCCCAACCTGTCTATCACGCTTTTCCATTTACATTTTAAACGAAATTTAATCCAGTTTGCGGCAGCGCAGCAACACCTTCTGCCTTCTGCTGTCATTGGCTTTGAAATTTAAATAAGCAAGGAAATTGACTTTGCAACGACAGCGGCGACGGCGTCGTAAAGTAAATGCCAAATAACCGGCGTAGACAGATATTAACTTCAGATTTAATAAATAATAATAAGAACTTCTTATGGGAACTTTAAATAAAAATAAACAAAAAATTATATCATTCAAATATTTCTGTTGTATAATATAATAATTCGGATCGACACTATTTTAATCTGCTTAAATATTTTTTAACAACCCCTTCATACTGTTAGAGAGATGGAGTTACCGTCTTTTTTATGCTTTTTCCAAGCGTTTTTCCGAAGCGTTTTCCCAGGACTCCGGCTTAATTATTGGCCCGTCAATTGCACAAAGCGAAACAGAAACGGAAACCGAAACAGAAACAGAAATTGTTCAAACGTTGGCCAGGCATAAATTGATTTCTACCAGCCAGGGGAAAAAAGTGTGGCCACCGGATAGTCAGACTCCTCCTGCCCCCCTCCATCCCGGCGGCAGAATCCGGTTAAAGTGCAACATGCCACTCACTTCAAGTCCACCCACACTCGCTGCCTGGCCAAAATCTCCATTGAATTCAATTCCAATTCGATGCGATTCGACTCGATTCAATGGATTCAAGTGGGAGAGTACGGTAGGGATTGTTTAATTATTGGAAATACTCTGGCATCCAGCTCAAAGGATCCCCATCCCCATCCTCCGCCGGGGCCTGTGTGCATCTGACTAATCAGTGCATTAGCAGAATCCGCCATTATGGCCCAAATGCAAACTTCAAGTGATGTGCCCTCAATCAGGTGTCCACAGCCATTGCTTAGTGACCACAACATGAAGAGCCTGATGGCCGAAGGCAATCAAGATGGCACTGCCAGGAAAAGGTGTGGGAAAACTACTTAGGTAAATATTAAGTTAAGAAATAATCAATGGTAATTTTAAACTAGTAAAAGTAGAGGTGTTAAAATCATTCTAAAGCCTTGTTAATATTTTATTAAATAGGATATTTAAAATTAAATATTTCTAAAAGTTTTTAAAGCTCTGATAAATGTCCATATAAAGCTATCTCTTTATTAATTTCCAGCTTTTCTTTAGAGATAATTTTACCCCAATTTTTAACCGTGTTGGCTTGCCTCTGAATGGCTAAATCTCAGGTGCAAGACGGGGTTGGGGGCGCAGAGATCAAAGTGCCCCTTTGACTCGCTCAAGTGGCCACGCAGATAATGCCCCGCACAAAGGGTCGTGGTCGTGTGATGGTCGCCCCATCCTAATCGCTTCAGGATGAGCACTAGCAGAGGCAGGAGCTAAGGCAAGAGCAGGAGCTGGAGCAGGAGAAGTAGCAGGAACAGCTGCCGCATGTCCTGATTGCGCATACGCAGTGTGGTCGTTCCGCTTAGGTTTATTTGTCACGCAGCCTCGCCTCCAATTGATTTAAAATCCTTCTGATGGCGCCGTAATTTGATGTCGGGGCTGGGGGTGGCTGACATTTTGGCAAATTTCATTTGCGCTGCAAACTGAGTTAGTTGGCAAAGTCGCGTCGAAAGTTTCGCTCTCTAGCTGGCTGCATGTGCGTTAATGCTGGCAGTTAACTTGATTTTGTCGCATTTACCCACACATTAAAGCGGCAGCGTCAAATGAGGCAGCCAGCCAGCTTGCAGCTCCAACTCGCAAGACAAACAATGCCACGCGAGACAAATAACTGATGGGCGATGCCTGTGGCAGGTTGGCAGTCTGCGCCACGGAGTGTGCAATGCACAGAGCTCATCAGCGCAGTCCGCTCGCAAACGCAATTTTTTTTCGTGCACTTGGGGAAAAAATCCAGAATCTAGAGTCTTCTTTTACTATTATTATTTAAATTTTTAAGTATGGAAAACACAAGAAAAATATTTAAAAGCTAATTTATAGTTAAAAGTGCACGGAGAAATGTGTATATCTTTAATCTAAAGGCAATAAAGGAAATAAGAATGGTTTCAAAAATTTATAAATTATACAATAAATATATTTTTAATATTTTTTAAGCATGCCTTTAACAAAAACATCCGACTTTTCCTCCCAGTGCCAGCGAAGGTCGTAAAGGAAGGGCCATGCGGTGCTAAGTGAGTGAGTGATGCATGCCGCAGACGATGCAAGTTGAAGGAAAAATTTTAAATTACGATGACAACATGGTCGGCGGAGTGGCGGGGCGATGCAGTGGAAAATGGAAAGCCTGTTGTGACGGCGCTCTGTTGTTGGCCCCTTATTTACATGCAAGTATGCTAGATGCGTGCTGTTTATTTATGATTGCATTCAGTGAACCTCCACGCTTCCCCGCTTCCCAAATAACTCAACCCATCACTGATGGCATCATGTGTGCAGGCCGCAACCGTCGCGGCACTAAAAACCGATTAAATATAAATTAATATAAAAATTTGCATATTGAATGCTCATTTGAGTGAAAGCGCAGCGCATTCCTTTAGGGATTAAATTGCATCTTTTGGAAAAAAGAGAGTTTTTCCATAAGCATTATTATTGTTTTGCACTTAATATAAACATGGGGAAAAAAGACAAAAATAGGGTAAATAAAAAATCTAAAATAATGTTTGTAATATTAGATATTAAATTACAAAGGACTTACTTACCTTTACAGTCCACGTTTTTGTTGAATTTCCTATTTAATTTTTGCTCTAATAAGAATTTTATAAAAACCTTCTTTTAAGTATTTAATTTTATGGGTTTACCTTTAGCTAAAATTACGGAATTTCTTTCCATGGTTTACATGTACCTTTTTGCCACATGCAACATGTTTTGGCAATTGAAAATTTCACTTGCCTTGAACGCTGTCATCGAGCATGTCAAAACAAACAGTATAATCCATAAATTCCACCCCATGGAAGCCCAAGTTCCCAACCTCCATTATTTTTGACTAACAGAGAGCTCATGTGTGCCACTCTCGGGGGTGGCAGATTTTTAATGCGTTTATGCTAATCGTGCGGATTTCGATGCGGCTTGCCTTGTTAAATGTGCCAAGGCTGGACGTGTCGGGAGAATTGGAAATCGGGGAATCCGGCATGGGCTCAGACCCTGCTGTCAGCACACACTCCTCGGCTGATTGCCATGTGCGTTGTCTTTCCCAAGAAAATTTGCATAAATTGCGTTTAAGTCAAATGCCCTTCGTTTGAGGCTTTGCGAATGGGAATGAGAAGTGGGAAAGTTCGAAAGTGATGAGTAAGGAGCCTCAAAAGCGACGCGTCACTCTCGAGGACCCTTGTCCGGGGCAATTACAGTGCCTCAGGTAATTACGTGGCAGGCCTCCTCAAGTGGCCTTCACACTCCGAAAACAGCAAAAAACCCCCGAAAATTATGCATCGACATTGAAAATGAATGACGCTGCTGAATTTGACATCAAGTTTAAATTACTTTGGCAGCACCCGCACCTCACAACACACCACACCGAACACACACTCACTGCAGAGTTGCCAAGGTATAATCAAGTGCCATGTCAATGGTCAAAACAAAATTTTCGCAATCAACGTGGCCTTTGCCCCTTTTTGCACCACCAAAAATTTTCAATTATGCGAAATTCGGTTTCTTTTGTTGCTCCTGCTTCTGCCCCTGCCCTTGCTGCTGCTCCTGCGCTCCTCTGTGCCGAATTAGGCACGAAAATTCTCAATTGAATTGGCCCTGATAATGACAACTTCATGCATTATGCGCTGCCCGGGGCCATGGAGCACGGACGACAGGACAAGGACATGCAGTCGAAGAAAAGTCCTGAGAAAGTGCTGAATTAATATAAAATATATTAACCCAGTTAGGAGTCTTTGCTTGGCCATGAACATAGATTCTTCAAAGAGAGGGAGACCCCTTTAAAAAGTCTTTGAATATAATTTATTTTCTATTTAGAAAGTAATATAAATATATAAAAACATATTATTTAATTGGCAATGCCTTTATCCCCCTGATATAACTTCTCACATTTAAATAAAGAAATTCCTTTAATTTTAATTACAGTAATTACTCCAGTTTCTTTGGGTGTACTTACATGGGCCATATGTGGACCTCGTCCTCGTCCAGAGTTTGAACGACAGCGACAGCCGCTGAGCCACTGAGGCATTCAAAAACTTGACAATTTCGTTCAGCGTCCTCCTGCCACAAATAAGCGATTGCCTTGTTCTGGTGCAAATGAATGGACCCCAGACCTGGTCCCGAAAACCCAGGGCCCAGAGAGCGAGAGAGCCCACAGCCAACGAAACGCGCCAGTTTGTGCAGTTTTTCTTTTTTTTCCTCTTTTTTATTTTGGTTCGAAGGGGCGGACCCCAGGGGGGTGTGAGGTGTGGTTTGGGGGGCTGGCGGCTGGCTGATGGCGCTATGTGGTGCAAATTTTCCCAAAAATGTACCAAACATTTCGCTGTACACGGAGCATGCTGCTTCTGCTGCTGCTCCTCCTCCTGCCCTCCACCCTGCTCCCCGTCGGTGGCTGTGGCATGTGTGCAGGCGTTGCTGCTGACGGCTGGGATGGCCCAGGCTACCCATTTTCCACGGCCTTTTTCCATTTTAGCCCCAGTCACCAGGACCAACTGCAAGTCGTCTGCACTGGGGGAAATTAAACACAGCAAATGTATTAATTTAAATATTTAAAGCAGGAATATTTTAACTACTAAATTAAAAGGAATTATTTTGGTAACAAAAGCTTGAAAAACATGCTATAAAAAACATATATAGCCACTCTTTTTCTTCTTTCTCTAAAATAAAATTAATTTCTCGAATAATCAAAGTAAATAAATTAAACATTCTCGTTCCAACATTTTTCTCCCTGTACACTTAGCCCTTTCTCCTCCGAACTCGTGAGCGGCTGACTTATGCATTCATCCATCCAGTCAGCCGCCAGGATGCCCCAGCGAACGACTGAGAGCGGGCGAGTGTGTGTGGTTCACTTTTAATAAATTCATAAATATTTATGTATGCAAAATTCGGGCTAAAATGCTGCCAGCAAGCGACTGCGACTGCGGCTGGTCCACCTAGCAATCTATTCAATTTGCCGGCGCTGGATGCTCGCAGGAGCATCACAGAAGCATCGCCAGCCCATTGCAGCATCGGCTGGGAAAAGATCGAACAGGACTATATCCTGCGCATAGTTACACACACACATCGGGAGACAGAAAATGGCGATGGATTGATGCGGCATGTCACAAAAACCGCAACGTGCAGGTGAGAAGAGAAGTGGGAGCCGTGACATGGCCTAGGCTGAGACATGAGCAATTTCCATATTTTGTGACTGAGCGAGTAAATCATGGGGTATGCAGACTTCTGTCCCCCACTGTAGCCCCGAACTATGCAAAATGGCAAAATGCCTCTTGCCAAAGATTACGAGAATGTAACAGGGTTGAGCACGGCTCAATTCGCTTCTACTCTCGCCATCCATCGCCATCCACTCCCTCGACGCCTCACGCCTCACGAAAGTTGCGAATCAATTTTGGGGGCCAGTGTGTTGTGCAGCAACATGTTAATAATATCTTGAGCTACCCTGTCCAGCGGGCAAGAGTGATTGCTAGGGGGCGGAGTTCCGATTCCCCAGAAAAAATTGAATATTTCCCAGCTCTGGCTCGGTGCAGCTTGATGTGACATCATGAGCAGGATGATGATGGTCTGGGGCGTATAAATCACAGCATGCGGCACTCACTGAGAGCACTCCTATTTTAATCTCGTTTTTGAATACTCGTTAACTTGCCTTTTGTTATTTTTTCTTTATTTATTTCTTCTTTTTTTATTTTCACGCGTATTTGCATATAAATGCGGTGCGCGGAGAGCGGTAGCCTGGCAGAGAGTGTCGTTTGCCGCTGCCTACACACTGTTGAAATGATTTAAAATCAATTTATTTTTTTTCTATTATCCCTATGTAAATCATTTTCCGACAGACAGACCGAGAGTGAAGAAAGTTTCCAGGCAAATAAATCAACTTGATGCGTAGCCATAGAAAAAAGCAGAGCAGTGATAGAAAAAAGTCGAGTGAATGAATTTGGAATTATTTACAAATTCGCAAACAAATTTGCACATGACAAGCGATTGCGATAAGTGGGGATGGATTATGGCGGGAGAGAAGGCAGCTTTAATAGGACTTGATTTTGGGAATCTAGGATTGCCTGACAGGAATTGAGATATTAAATTAAAAAAGCGATAACATAGAATATTTTGGCAGCTTTTAACTGTGTTTATTTGAGACATATTCACTGGCATTATGCCATACCTGACATGCACCTTAATATAAAGCATATTATGATTTTTAACTAAATATCTGGAGGTTAAATGGTCACACTGTGGTACTAGTGTCCGCAGCTAATAAACAATAATTAAAGCAAAGAGGTTAAAAATGGCATTAGTGCCGCAGATAAGATATTAGATGACATTATTACTATGTTACTAAGCTGATAAATACAACTTTAAGCAAACAGTTCCAAAAATGACTTATATAACCGCAGGTTATGATAATGGTTGACATTATGCCATTACTGCGCCCTTCACAACTGACATGACATCCAGCTAATGACATTTAAATGAGTACTAAGTTTAAACAGACCAAGCGAAACTCATTAATATTTATGCGCAGAAATTATTCCATTCGGGTCAATGTGTGACAAATGGGCAATCAAATATTTATTTGCCACAGACAAAATGCAAAAAATCACAAATGCCGCACAAACTTTTAATATGTATAACTGCATTTAATAGCCACTGAATATTTATGGAAAAAAACGCGTAATGCACAAATAAAATAATGGCGAGCCCGAAAATTAAAGGCGGAAAAACAACTAATACATGCGCGAAAAAAGGCAACTGAACTCAATATGAATAACAAATCGTGATGAAATTTACATTGAAATGGCCGCAGAACGCAAACAAAATAGAAAACAGCCTGCGAAAATATCAAATTGCATAAATAACTAATTAAATTTAAATTTGCAATTTAATGAGCGCAATTTACGGACGTGCGAAGACTACAAAATGCTTTTTGGGTGGCCTTCGCGGGCGCCATTTGGTGTTGGCTTCTCCTATTACGCTCATTATGCATAACGGTGAAAGCGAGCACAAACAATCCCTATATGAGGACGAAGTCGAAGCCCTGCGATCTGTTTGACATTTTTTCTCCGCTCGCCAGGAAACTTTCCTTTCAAATAAGTTTTTCTTTGGCGCAAACTTTGGCGTAATTAAAAATTTTCGCTTTTTATTCAAGATCAGGCTAATTAAAAAGTTTTGACCAGCCAAAGTATATGTAGAGGGATTGAGACAGAGAACGAGATAGAGCGGGGGAGAAGCATTTAAAACTTATAAGAAGCTTGCCAAGGTACTTGAAACCAAGGATATGAAATTCCAGGGTGACAACAGAATAAACAAATAAAGTGAAATAGAAATTCAAAATTATTATGGAATACCTTTGGCCCGAACGATGAGGCAGCAGGCAGGACCGAGGGTAAATATCACAGAAACTGCAATTTTCGTGAACAAATAAGAGCCGGTCTAAGGATTGCAAGGCTGTGGCGTATCTCGGCTGGGACAAAAATTAAATAAAAATAGCTGTGAGCCATTTGCCGGCAAACTACCGACTCTCTCGAGTGCTTCTAACCCTCAGCTAGCTAAGCCCAAGCCATCCGGGGGGTTGACGACAGCCAAGACGGCACTGCATCATTTCCAAATGAAATAAATCAAAATAGACAAACAAGCAAATAAATAAACAAACAAACAAAGCAGGCCAAGCGAACAAAGGGGAGCACAGAGGGGACTGGACAAGAAGAACCACTCAGTTGCAAATTATTTACTCAAGCTGCTAGCACTGATGGTCCATGTATGTGGGACAGACACTGTAGTTACCACTAACAGTCACTGAACGTTTAACTCGATCGATTAGTTTTCTCAAACCGAAACTCAATTAATTCTATTGTATTGATTTTATTTATTTTAATAAGCAATCAAGTCTGATTTTTTAAGATAATTGAATATGAATCGAAATATAAACGGTTTCTTTTATGGTCACACAGCTATGTGACCAGGTAATAAGAATATGGTTATTCGCTATGGTCTTATTTTTCGAATGTCATAGCTCTCAATATTTATAGCTTCGCTTAAAAAGATCTCAAAAATATACTGTCTTTAAGTATAAACCATATTCTTGACCACTTTATCATACTTAATACAGTCCTACAGAATTTTAATGCCCACTTTTTAGACCCCAAATTATATAAAACAATTAATCCGCACAGTTATATTTTTTTTATAAGATAACAATTTGGAGATAATTCCCTTTTTTTTTATTTTTTGTGCCCCAGCAAAGACATAAAGCTATATACGATCCCATGAGCATCCACCCGAACATCCAGCCACTCTTGTGGGTCCGCAAAGACCGAAAAGTTGAGCATTTTTATGGCTAGCAGCATTATGATAATGAAAGGCAACAAAGAAGCGGCGCCATTGACACTTAAAATTTAATGTGTGGCATTATGTTAAGCACCTGGATGGCTGTGAATGCAACCCTTCGGACTCGCCCGATACTTATTCCGTACGTATACTTACTGCAGCGGATCCGCAGCACATAAGCATATTAATAACGCCTTTATGCCGCAACAAAGGCAGCTGAGAGTTGGGTCAAAGTTGGGATGATGGGCTGCTGGGTTGATGGGGCAGACGTGTGGCGTCGCGGCGGTTTAATTTAATTAAACAACATCAATCCGTTGTATGCGGACGACCACCTTTTGGCCCCTCTAATAATCTGAATGAGTAAACCAGGCACTTGGAGAAAAAAAAGCTAAAAGAGTTTGAAAGGAAAGAGTTAAATAAGGAATTATTAAATAAAATAAAATAAAATAAATCCTGGCTGAAAATCATTTAGAAAATTATTTCTTGTTTCCTCTTTCTCTATCTTTCTGTAATAGAAATCATGGATATCTTATAGATCAGAGACTGTAACTTTAAAAATCAAATAGCCACGAATTTAAACATATATTCAAATTAAGAAAACCTTAGAATCGTTTTAAAAATATTAAATTAAAATTATATTTGTTAATTGAGACATTTCATTGTTATTTCCGTTCCGTAACATTTTTTTCCCCCGTGCACTCGCTCGCATACTCCCCGTCGCTTAATATGGGGGATTTACAACTTTTCCGTAATAATTTTCAATTAAAAAACGCACTTCAACCCCGGGGAAACAACGAGTTTTGTTACTCATTTTTCGGGGACTGTGACGTGGCACTTGACAAACAAGATTTGCATGTCACACACATACGCACGCTTGAGCATGGTGTTCCTGTCATATTAACGGTACTCTGCACACACACACGTGCCTAAAAGGATTTGAGTCCTTCACCGTACTTCGCACGAATGCCTTCTGTCATCGGTACGCCCCAGCCCATGGAATTTCCCCTTTTCCATCGCTGGCTGGCTGCAAATATTTGATTAGCTAGACAAAAGTTGCCAACTTTTTTCCCACTCTCCCCAGTTCTTTTTTTGTTTTTTCTCTCCTTATTTTTTGACAGATCCTCGTTGTCAGAGTTGCCACTTTTTGGCAGACATTTGATGAAGACCGCCTCTCGGATCCCAGAATGTTTACTCTGATATCCGACACTCGGTGCGAGTTGCTGGCAAATTATTTTCACAAAGTTGGACTCCTAAGCTGAGTTCGAGAGTTGCAGCAACTAATGTGTAGTAGGCCTGGCCTCTCACAAGGATCTCCAGTTGCAACGAAATCATTTCGAAAGTTTTCTTTAGCCAACTTTTCAAGCTTAAAGCCGCAATAAGTCTCCAGACCCTTACCCTGAGCACACGCTGAAGCGAAAGCCTCGTCCTTCAGCCAGGACTTTAGTGTGAGTCCAACTGAGATTGTAAGCAGGATAATACGAGTAGAGAAAAATATAGATATCAGGAGAGTGGGGTACAGTCAAAGTAGTTCTTGTGGGAACTTTCTCTTGAAATATTTTACATTTTATAAATGGTATGTACCCTTTAAGGCATTTCTCTGACATCAGTACGGATAAATTAGTTTTTTTAATCGAATTAAGTTCTATGGAATTCTTAGGCTTCTTTCTCAACTAAAAATGGTTAGATTTAATTTCAAAATATAAATGTCTATGGCCAGGTGCCTGACTGTACCTGAGGTAAGGCTTCACAGGCCGCAGCCTTTCCCACAGCAGCCGCAGCACTTTTAATTTTCGCCATATATATATTTCGTATTTTTTTAGTCTTTGCTCGTTTTTCCATAAAGTGCTACAAAGTTGCTGCTTACGTCGACGCTGGCTGGCTGGCGTTGACGCCACAGCAAATGCGTGTAACTTTTTAATCAAATTATGTGCAAATTTTCTTTGGCAGTAATTTTTAGTAAAATTTTGCACAAAATTACTGGCGAGACACAGTAACGGGAACAGCCACAGCTAGCTGCCGCTGAAGCCGCTGCAAGTTTGCGAGCCTTTTTAATGCTCGTCTCAGGCTTGTATTTCATTTTGCATGCGGCCAGTCAGTCAGCTTATGCCATATGCCCCCGTCCCAGTTTCAGAATTGCCAGCGCACCCGCATTATTTTTAATTGAATTTTAAAGTTTTTCGCCAAGCCAGGCCAAGCCAAGCCAAAGACGAAATATTTTTGTTTTTCCGCCAAAGTTTCTTCGTTCGGGGGGGCTCTGGCAATTTAATTAGAAAATCATTTTGACTGCCGCCGCTCTGCTGTCTTTGCCACTTTACCAGAAATTTATAAAGTACATTTTGCCGAGCACAAATCACATCGTGTTGCCTGCAGATTTAGTTTGGGGTGTTGGCCACATTAGTAGCCAAGTTTATTTCATTCCGTTGGCGCCCAGCGGGGAGCCCGACGGAAGTGCGGAAGCCAGTGCGGCCCTCGGATGGGTTTTGCATTCGGTATCACGTATTGTCTGGCGTTCTGGTCGTTTTTTGTAATTTGTAGCAGACACATTAATCAAAAAATTGCTACTCGCCATGAGGGCCTGGTCTCTCATAGTCATAGTCAGTCACACATGCCAAATGGCATTGGTCAACTGCTGGCGGCCAGGCTTTGTTCTGCCCGTTCCCGTTCCCGTTCCCATCTCCATCCGTCCATCCGTCCGTCTGTCCCTCTGTTATTAAGTGGTGGAGGTAATTGAAATGTCAGCGGAAGTGTTGCTGGCCGCACACACAGCCTGCGGTTCCAGGGGATTCCGATGAGATGAACTGGCCACCGGCGACCGGCGACTGGGGACAGTCTCTCCGAAAGAGTGTTGCCACATGCCAGCGAGTAACCATGGAGCCACAGGATATAGGAGACCGTAACGAGCATTAACGAGCGCTGTAGTGGTTAATTATGTTCGAATTGGAGGTCCTGCGGTTGACCTATCCAACCCTAAGAATCGATTATCGTCCAGCCGACAACGGTTTGCGAATTTTTAGTGAAAGTTTAGCAAAGGGGTGGAAGAGCACCAAAAAAAGTTAAGCCAACATTACGTTGACAGGTTTATTTCTGCAGAAAAATTGCTGAAAACTTCACTGAAAAATGTTTAAGTGAATAGCTTAATTTAAGAAATTTTAAGTGAAGAGAATTAACCTATTTTTTCCTTCGCTTTCCGCCTAATTCACCATTAAGTTTCTTCCAACTTTTAACTTCTTTTACTTTCTACATTCCCTGGTAATCACCTCCACAGTATCCTGCCACCGAAAATCAAGCAAAACTGGCGACCTTTTCCATCCAATTTCAATTTGATAATTTCCTTAGCAGTTGGCTTCCTTGACTAACGATGTACGAATTATCAAATTGCACATCCACACCCCAGTTCTCTATATATATAGGTATATATAGGAATAAGGAGGTGTGGGGGCTTTAGGGGAACTTTTTCGGAAGGACAGGCGACAGGTTTTTGCGCCGTTTTCAGCTTACCTTCGAATTTCCTCGAACTTTTTTCGCTGCCAGAACTTTTTCATTACATTTTGACTTGTACGATTCCCTATCTGCTGCTGTTGTTTTTCTTAAATTTTTGTTGTTGCTTTTATTCGTTTTTGGGGCTGCAATTGCTGGACCTGCTTCTGTGTTGTTTATGAGCTAATTACATAAGCTCGTTATTAGGCGAATTACTTGTTTCTTCATTTGCAGCAGCGGAGGAGCAGGAGCCGGAGCAGGAGCAGCAGCAACAGGAACAGCAGCGACGGCAAATAAGAAAACTTTTTTAATTATAACCTCATTTAGATTTGACGTTGCCGTCGCTTGGCGTCCCTTTGGCCAAGTTGGCTGTGCTTGGCTCGTTGCTACTTTGCCATCATCTTTGCAATCTAATCAGCGAGCGTATTTAATTTGATCTGATTTTGGGCCAGGTTCGGTAACCGAAACCAGTGCAGTGAGGCCTGCCTAATGTGGCTGCATCTTAATCGCTTCCTTTGCGGATCACAGGAATACTCGTACCTTGGCATCCTGCTCGGCGGAAATCGTTGTCAATGCATCCGCATATCCGGCTGGGTGCCGGGTGCCGGGTGCACATCCTCTCTACTCAGCAGAAATTCATATATTTTTTATTCCAATGAAGCGTAAAAATACGTTTTACCTCCGCTCCTCAGAAATAAATATGCTGAATTTTGTTTATGCTGCATTTGCATACATCTTTGTGAGTTCAATTCTCGATGGCGAATGGCGAATGGGCGAATGGGCGGGAATCTCAGACGGAAGGCAAATAAGGAGGCGAATGCTTCTTTAGTTGTTGACTGCAATTTCCTTGGCATGATTTCCACTTTTTTCCACATTTTTCCCACTCCCCCCCAACTCCTTTCTCTTAGATATTTGTGCATCTGTCTGAGTGTCTGTCTTTCGGAGTGTCTGCGCCTTCGACTGTGTGTGTGTTGGGAAAATATTTGATTTACGTCAAATTGACACGCATGAGTTAATCAAAAAATGATTTGTTATTGCTTACAAATGCATCCGTAATTTCCATATTTTCCCAAACCCGCCAAAGAAAGCTGTATTAAGTGCATATTTGAAATAAGTTGCAGGAAGTTCTCATTAGGTTGGCTTGAATCCGAGTGTTTTTCTTGAATTTCCAGAGGTGGAATATATCAGATATTCTTAATAATACTTTTAAAAATAGTTTAATTTGGGAGTTGTTCTTCCTTCGACTGGTTAACATAACAATGCCTTGAAATGTTTTTCTTTTAATTAAATTCATGCTTTGAAACGGAACTACTCCTGCTGCTTGTAGCCAAAATATTTAAATCTCCTGAGAACTTGGGTTCATTTGGGTTTAACCTGAGATAGAGAAAGCTCTCTCGTTCTCAGCTGTACATCATTTGTACATTTTGCCAGGCGGAGAACCACAGAGCCACCTTGAGGCGTCTTCTCGGTTAAACAAGATAAATGGGAAATGTGAAAATGAAACATCACCTTGCCCACCTCGCCATTTCCGCCACCGCCATCGCCTAAGACGTCCGAGGACCGCAGGAGCCGGAGCCGGAGCCCGAGCTGGAGATATATTCAGTATTTATATTTCATCCTGTTGGCCAACTACCCAAGTAGAAGATAACATTTTAATAGGGCACCGTCACCTATTGGCCATGGCAGGAGTAGGGTCCTCGGTACTCACTCCCGGCTGTCTGTCCATTAGGTTAATGTGCACTTCAAACGAAATTAAGATGAATTGATTAAAATTACAAGAGTGCAGAGTGTTTGCTTTGGCTTCGTTCGGTTTGAGCTGAGTCGAGTTGAGTCGAGTTTGCGGCAAAGTTCAGGGAGCAAGATTAAGTGCTTTCATTTGCCTCCGCTTGAAAAATGATGCAACCCTGCAGGACGAGGCAGGACGAGAGGCAAACCGATGGCAAATAATGAAAGTTTCGGTCGGCAAGTGCAGGTTGCCGAATAATGAATGGGGCCTGCATTTATTAATGTTTTCGGAAAGCGTTTGCAAATTAATTGCCATTTAATTTGTTATGCTAACTACACTCACACACTGAAAGACTAATTGGTTTAGCTGGTAACATTTTGCGCAGCTTTAATTAAATTGTAAATTTCCCGCTGTGCCCCAGCAGCAACAGCGGCAGGAAGTCGACCGGGGAGCAGCTCGCAGCTAGCAGCGAAAATTGCAATTAAGATAATTATCTGGCAAAAGCAAAAGTGTAAATCCTTTGCGCTCCAAGGATTATGCAACTGCAGTATGCGCCGCTGCTGTGTGCCGTACTTAATTTGCATAAATTTCAAATGAATCCAATGGCCAAAAAAGCGCAGCTAAACAATTGCCACTGATGAAGCAGCAACAGAGAGGCACACTCGCACTGAGCGAAAATAAATGTAAGAACGAGACAAAGTGCACATAAATCATATTTATTTGCTTTATTTTATTTTTTTATGAATGTAAAAAAAAAAGTATATTTATTCAAAATTAACAGGTATACTGCTACCTATGTGGCAGCTTGAGCAGGTTGTAAATATAGGGGGTAACAAATGTTGGTATACAAGATTATACATTAATTAATTTTAGTCTTGACTTAGACTTTTAAGGTATTAAATGTATCTTAATGGAAGGTCATGTGGGTGATTTCTTTTTAGTCTTCTTCTTGTTGGTCTCCATGTTAGCCTCTTCGCCAGGGAGTTAGGATGAGAGCCAAGGCGTCTGAAGTAATTTTCAGCCTGTGCACGACATACATCGCCTATCTTTGGGATTTTAAGATCTCTTTCAATATCTCTGGTTCTCATGTACCAGGGGGCATTACAAATCGATCTTATAATCTTGCTTTGCGCTACTCGTATTTTGTTTAGGTTCGACTTAGACGCTATGCCGTAGACTTGCAATGCATACTTCCAGATTGGACTGAGGATCGATTTATAAATCCGAACTTTGTTGGACAGAGAGAGCTTATATCTTGACGAAAGGAGCCACGACATACTTGCTGCCTTTGAGAGCACTGTCTGCTTGATCATTGTTGTGTGCCTCTGGAAAGTAAGTCCTCTATCCAAAATCACACCAAGGTAACAAAAATTACTAGAGTTATGAAATATCTTTAAATGGTGTCTAAAAGTATGCAATAAAATGTTAGAAATATATATATATTATTTTAACGATATAGCATAATGTAGCAAAGTTTTGGAATATGTATTTATTTATTATTTTTATTTGTCATTTGGTGGGTACAATGGTGGCTCGAACTAGGGACCGTCAGATAATTATTCCAGAACTCTATTCAACGCTCCACTCAGGAAGATCAAAGAAGATGTGTGACAATGGGTATCTATAAGTCGTCACAGTCCAAATGCTGCGTTTCCACTGGCTTCACTCTGGCAACTTGGTTGCCAGGACAACTGACAAACGGCAACTGGCAACTTCAAGCCAAAAACAAATGCAAATTGCGGTTAGCTCTCTCACTCTCTTCTCACTTGCTCTCTCTTTTGCTCTCCCGCACGTGTTACAAATGAGTGCAATTGTTTTCCATGTGCAACAAATTTTTTATGATTATCCCTGCCTTTTTTTTTTTTTTTGGTGGCTAAGAGAATCCTCCATGGCAGGACACCGCCGGCAGCTTTAAGTTGTTGTTCTGTGAAATACGGAAAAACTAGAAGAAGAGAGCAAGGAACAGGGAAGAGCGGAAGTGGAAGTAGAAGAAAAGCTCCGGCAGAGCAGGATTAACACCTGTTTTGTGTGCGGCGCCAAGCCCCGAATTTATTGTATTTGTTTACAAGCTTTTTGCGTGCGCAAATTCCGTGCATCGGTCCAAGTTATGAGCTAGTTTTGGCCCTCATTTCCCGGGCTCAGGCTCCGGAATTTCGCCAGCGGCGACTTAACGGAGAGTTACGGTGCGCCCAGATAATGTGAAAAGGAAAGTGCAGCGGAGAGCCGGCTCCCAGCCGTGTTTCGTTTGCATTAGGAGTGGCATCCTAATATGCAAGGACCCGGGCAAAAATGGAAAGTTAACGATATCCGGGGAATTTATGCGGCAAAGCAGGGATGCGGGAGATGTGTAGTTTTTTGGATTTTCCTGAGCTGACAATTTCCCTAAAAGGGGGATTTCTTCAGGCGACAGAAGAGAGAGAGAGTGAGACTAAAATAGTGCTTAGTCGGCAGGTGTTGTGAACATCCGGGATTTGAATATTCAAGTGAAACATATTTAAAAGCGGCTTATATTAGGGGTTCCCCAGAATTTAGTAGGGGTTTCAATCCCATAAAAAGAAGTCAAATACTTTGAAATAAATTTTTACATTCTATAAATAATAGCTATTTTTAATTACTTTGGCACTTCAAACATTTTATTGTCTACTTATGTGCACCTCTTTTGGGGATCTCATTTGATTTCTGTGGAATCCTAGGTACTAGGAATTTCGTATTTACGTTTCTTCAGTCCTTGAGCGATATGTTTAAATAAATTAACTAATACGGTTTTAATTTTTAAATCCGTCCAAAAATTAAAATTTGGTACTTTAAACTTTTTATTGCATACTCTTAGACCAAATTTTTAATTGATTTCAAAACTCGAGTGATTATTATAACTTTAATAAAAGTTATTTTAAAGTAATCCCTTTACTTAATCATCTCTTGTTGGCCCGCTCTCGCTTTGGATGGGCAGAGATTATTTACTTGGCCATTTTATGTGGCTAACACACATTCTTATTGTTGAAATAAAAGTTGAACCAAGGCAAGCGGATCCTGCTGCAAGAAACTTTCACTGGCATTCTTCGCTTCTCCATTTCTCCAGCTCTTCACACATTCCCCCGGCAACAACAGCCCTGTGAAAAGTTCCATAACACAATTTATGCGCGTAACTGGGCGTAGTGAAAGGAAAACTGCTGGCCCAGCAATGGAGCGGGTAAAGGGAAAGGGATGGGAAGGGGTCTCCTTTAGTAGAACTTTTAAATAAATTTCTAAATACTCGAGCTGCGCTTTCTCGCACTCGCCTCGAGACGATCGCGGGCAAACGTGGCAAAGTTTAAATGGCTGGAAAGAAATGCTCCACTTTTTCAATGATGACGACGACGACGATGATGATGACGATGATGGGGCTAAGGTGCGGGAGGTTGGGGCATTTGGTTGGTCTTGTTGCCCAACACTTTTGACTTTTGCGGTGGCAAAGTTTTTTCCTTGTACCTGGGCGGGAGTTTGAGCCCGAGTTTGAGTCGAGTTCGAGACCGCCTCCTCGGTGTTTGTACAAGAATTTATGTTAATAACTTTTCGCTTAAGTGTGCTTGCTGGCTTGTGTAAAGTTATGTTGCCTGATAATGGCATTGATAGCGCTGTAAATATTGTATATATGGGTGTTTTGACTTTACCTGCCGCCGCAAACTTTTCGCTCTCGAATGCGTATTACGTCCTGCCGGGGGGTATGTCGGTTTTTAGTTACGTTTTGGCGGCATAAATAAGTTCCTTTTCTGGGTGGGTACACACTTGCCGGGAGCTTTATGTCAAAACGAAGCTTACGAATTGGTAAGAGGTTTGGGAACGGTTTAATAATTATAGCTTTATTGGTTGTAGTTCGAGCTTTAGGGTTGCCGCGTTCCCAAAGCTCTTAGTCTTACCTTTGTGGCTATAATAAAAAAACCCTTTTGGGCAATTTAAAGTCTTAACTACCGAAATTGCCAACAACTCTAATGCACAGAAACCTCCTTAGCCCATTAAACTATCAATGCCTCGGAGCTTGGGAGACCAGGCTTCATTATACACACTTTGCACTTGACCATTTGGCCTTAACTGGATCCAAATCTGTGCCCGCCCTCCTGTCTGCAACGCCACTCCCTTGCAGCACTCATGTTTATGGGCGGAAATTACATGGCTATCAAAACATAAGCGCCAGTTGACTGCTGTTTTGAGCCCTGTGCCTATGCAAATGTCTGCGGTCAATGTGCATACCAATATCGTGCACCGCACAACGGAACACAGGAGGAAGGTCCGCAGACCTGGAGGCTGGCCGGATCTAGAGATGGGCGCGTGACTTATGGGAAATAATGAAGCAAAGCACAGTTAGAAAGGACCCTTAATCCGAGTAGATCTAGAAATATATACAGATTAACAAAGAAGATGGTAAGAGATTAACAAAGAAAAGAAATTAATAAAAAATAATAATATTAATAATAATAATAAAAAGACCCTATAACTTCGTGCCCACCGATTCTTATCTTTTTATTCTTTGTAATATATAAGCGATCAATTTTAACTATCTTAATCCGTTTTGGTGGCTTATCTCTTCCATGATACACTTAAAAATTAGGTTGCCTTTTTTTTTAATAATGGAAGTCTAATTTATATATTATTTTATACATTTACTCTTAATACTAATTTGCTCATGATAAGAAATAAATATTTAAAGAAACTAAATCTTCGCCAGTTCGATTATATTCGTTATCACTTATAGCAAATTTTTTGCCCATATACGAGTATTTCCAATTTGTTAGATTTTTTAACATGATCAGGGTGATTAGTTTTGAAGAGTATTGGGAGTATTTATTCTTTGTGCCCCTTCCTAAGATTATATTTTTCGTTATGATAAAATTCCATTGGAATATGATCTAAGCATTCGACTTATGATTAATCGCCCCACCTCTAGGCAATGGCCACCCGAAATGCTTCGAACTGGGAATTGGGGGCTAAGTGGATCCATGGCGGGGTCTGATATAGAGGAGCCTGGAGCGGGGACGGCATTTTGCTTTAATTGCTTCGGCTTGTGGATGGGCTACAAGTGCTTGTTATGACGTTATGGTTTATGTGCCCGAATCGATGTTATTACTGGCCGAAATTGTTGATGGATAAGTGTGAAATGTGCAGAGCCTGCCATACCTATACAAGCATGCCGAACAGCTCAGGCATCAGCAGCACTCGGGTGAAATTTCGATTGGGTATATTTTGATTTCTGACAGACTATTAGAGGTTTTAGATAGCAAAATAATTAAACTTGCCCAAAATGCTCGGAAGAGGATTAAACTTAAGAGTTTGGGCGGCGTTTAACTAACTTTACGGAGAAAACAGGGCAGGTGACAGGCAAATAGTGTCTGCTAAATGTGTAAATACGCTTATTAACCAAATATACCCGCATTAAAGTTGACTAGAGCAATGGTAAATGAACACTGGTACCTCTGAGTGAACCTTTTACTATTACTTTGTAATAACTCTTCGATTTTCGAGTTCCAACAATCTCCAAGTGCTTTATATTCCGACAAAAAAGGGGGAAGGGCGTATCAAAAATTCACCCGAATACATATTTGCCTGAAAGTTTCAATAGTCTGCAAAGGCAAGGCTAAACTACGCTTTGGGGTTTAGTTTCCGCCCTCGAAAAGGGGGCCAAACTACTTTTGATTACTGCTGCAAGTACAATGAAGCCTCACTCACTCACTTACTCACTCGCTCACTCATTGGTTGCAGCCGGCAGTGGAGCATAACTTTTGACTCTATTGACTTCCCCCAGCTCCCTCCCAGCGAACTCCGAGTCCTCGATGCAATTCGATAGTTTCGGAAACATGGCCAAAGTTTGGAAGGCGGATCGAGTCAAGGGTTCCTTGGCGAAGCGGAGCGCTTGTGTTGCGCATTGATTAAATTTGACTTAAATTGCATTACGCAGGCATGTGTGTGTTAGCTGGAGTGTGGCATCGATTTGGGCGCTTGTGCAATTCTTATGCCCCGAAATTGGATTCTGTTAGGCATCCACCCTGCCCTGCCTGCCACTTGTTGACATTCCGAGAATATTTATTGGCTTAATTGAGTGGCCTGAGCAGGCTCAGGCTGAGGCTGGGGCCTTGTTTCAGTCCTCTAATAATTTACGAGCTCTTGCCTCAAAAATGCCAGAAAGTTTTCTATTTTTACAGCCACTCGCAGCTCAATTCAATCTTTCCTTCCTTCCTGCCCTAGTGGCGGTGCTTAGTCATCTTCAAACAGCTCAATAATATCCATCCGCCAGCCACTCACTGTGTCAAGCCATAAAAACCCAGGGAACTTAGTTAAGACCTCGTGTGTGATGCAAGTGCTTCGTAATGCCGCAGCCTCTCGGAGCTGTCATAACTGTGGCTTCTCCCTAGTTTTTGTCACCGCTCGCTCGCAAGTTTTGTCTTCCAGCGGATCCGGCTGACTGCTCCTGCTCCTTGCCATTGTTATTTTTGTGGCCGCGTAATATGCCACGTGCATTAGGAAATGTTAAAGTGACATAAAAACCAGAACAAGGAAACGGCGCAACAGTCAGCGACAACAATGTGACACCTGTTTTTGTCCGCCATTTTGTCAGGCTTTCTATGTGTGCGGCATGTGTGTATGAGTGAGTGTGCATTTAGTGACATTTATGTGCAGCTCGCCATTTTATTTGCAGTTCAATGCACAGCGAAAATTGCTCACGAAGTGCACCATGACTTGCACTTGCTGCTGCACTGAGAACAAAGGAAAAGGCTTATTTTATAATGGCACTTAGCTTGTCACTAAAAAATATATTAATGCTTAGCTCTAAGGATGAATTACCCATAATTAGTAAAAGAATTTTACATTTTTAAAATAGTAATTTCTTCTTTAGTTTTTATAATTTTGTAATTATATAGCTAAGCCAGGATAACATTTTTTTAATCAAGATTTTATATATAAATTCAAAGCTGCTAAAATTGTTCATGAAGACTTTTCCTTAAACTTACAGGATTCCTAATAAAAAGTAACAAAATCTAAACATAATACTCAAACCTTCTGAAGTGGTGTAATCCATAAACTTGATTGTAATCCACTATGACTTTCCTACTAAAGCCAATCCTTTCTAAAAATATATATGTATATTTTTCGCGGTGTTGAGCCTTTGCACTTTGGTTCATCTTCATCGCGTATTCTCTTATTACTTGCTCTCGGTCTCCAGTCTCCGTCCGTCTGTGATTTTTTACGCGATTGCCGGGTTCGTTTTGTTACGGAGCATCATAAAATTTTACAGGTTTTTATTAAAATGCCAAGAGGGCGAAGTCTGTGGTTATTGCGCTCGGCCAACTATTACATGCACTTTTCTCCCGAACGAGCGCGTAAAGTGAGCTTTCTTAAAGTTCTCCACTCTTTTTCGCGTTAGCCGGCAGCTAGAAAATCGCCATGAAATATACATGGCCAAAGTTTTCCCATTCCGGCGCCGGAATTGGCTAATGAAACATAATCATTATGTAATAATTAGTGGCACGCACTAAGCCACGGGCGAAGGGGAGGGTAATCCTCTGCGTTAGATAAGATGTGGCTGGCAAGCGGCTGGCTGGCTCCTCAGCTTCTCCGCTTTTCCCAGACGAAACGAGCACAATCTCGACAAGCTAATAATGCAAACAACTTTTCGGACGGGGAGGGCACCGTGCTCCCTTGGTGTTTATGCTCTTAGCCGGTTGTTATGGCTGCCCATTCGCAGCCGGAACTGGTCAGGCGAGTAATTATCGCAATTGTCGGTCCCCGTTACGCTTTGTTGACCTCTGAGGTGTTAACGGGGCGGAAATTCATTCGTCTTAATGATATTGGGGGGCTCAGAGGGCGATTACTATAGAGATAGAAATCTTATCGATGTTTTTATAAGAATTTTATATGATTAACAATACATATTAATTTAATACGAGAGTAAGGCAAAGACATTTTGCAGAGTTGAGTTAATGCATGTTTAGTTCCTTTACATGACAGAAACTTTGCCTGATCGTACCAAACTAGAAAACTATCGTCGCTAAAATGTTTAATCTGGGAAAACCTCATAAGTCCTTATCTAAATCTTAATAAAATCTTAACACTTAATGTGCTTGAAAATAGGAATAAAATACAAACCTCGTCCTATTATTTTTGGCAGTTTCATTAAATGAAATTAATTATATTTCCATTACGACTTTTGTTTCATTGAAAGCCTTTTATTTAAGCCTTTTAAGTTAAGGAAATGTATATTAATGGTATATGTTTAGTGGCAGCATATTGTTTAGTCTTTAATCTTTACGATATATTTACAATTCGTTAATCCATCAGAAGATTGCAAGATCTTATTTTAAAACTCGATTCTAGAGCGACTTTTGGAGGCGTCTCCCATCCCCGACTTGCGTATCTGTACAAAGCAGATGTTCCCCACGACGTATACGTAATGTATGCCGAATGCATCGCGTATACGCAACCACTGACAGTCATACAATTTGTGCTGTTTGTTTTTTCCGTTTGTTTTTTTCTATAGGTGCAATTTAGTTAATTTAGCACTTGATTAACTTAAACTTTCGGACCGAGTGGCGCATGAGAGGAGTCCGAAAGCAATTGAAATGCGCATTGAGGCCAGCGGCTGTCGGAAAAACTCAACTGCGAACTGAAGTTCCCTTCGTTTATTTAGTTTTTTCTGCCCGGCTTTTTAACTGGCTGGATAAAGTTTTTTAAACAGCACTGGTGTTTGGTGCCTGTTGTTTGTTGTTAGTTTTGTTGTGGGTGTTGTTTATTTGCGGTCAACAACCAGCTTCAGCGTCATCGAGGGCTGGGCCATGTTTGGTTTTGAGTTAAGGAATCGCTTACGCTTTGCCAGGAGTGAGCCGTGCATTTACCAAACAAAAAAAAAAGCCCGGAAAGTGTTGAAGATAGAGTGGAAAAGTTTTTCAGCGCGGAAAAGTTGATTGAGATTGTGGTAAATCGAGTGGGAAAGGTAGTTATCTTAAGAAGGTTTATGTGTTATAACATGACTGCTTACTTTTGTATTAAATTATAGTTGAATTAAAATATATTGTACTTTAATCAACTTTTTGATTTAAGGGCATACAAAAACATGTAAAAGTGCTATTAAAAAAAAGTATGACCTTTGGTTAATATTATATGATGAAATCGGTTTTTGCAGGCATAAAATTGTTTTTTATTCAACACTCTGTAAGGCAAATAAGGATAATAAATATGGGATAAAGTGCATAAAAATGTCGATTTCAGGAACGTTGTTTTTCTTCATTCTCCAATTTATTTTATAGTTTTTTTTTATACATCAACTCTGTGTTTTGCCTGGAATGTTATGCACAGTTCGGGAATGTTTTGCATTTTTTCACTTAGACGGAATTTTTCCCATAAACCATGCATGGAATTTGAGCTTAAAGTTTTCAATTATTTTTTCTGCTTCAATTTCGGTAGTTTATGGGATTTTGTGGTTGAGAAAAAAATGCATTAAATTGATTTATAACAAGAGTTAGATTTCACAGGACTTTGCAGAGCAATTAAAGGAAAAATTGAATGAATGAATTATATATTACAGAAAAGTCTTTCTCGGTGTGTGAGTGCTCGCATTGCCAACTCTGAGCGCCCAATTGTTTTTTTCCTGTTCCAGAAAAGAGCATCGAAGAGAAGAGGATGCCAAGGAACGAGTTTCCGCCAGACTGTGCCAAGTTCTTCTTACATACTCCCTGCACACACAAAGGCCTCTTGAACTCTTTTCAATAATTTTCAAAAGTGTATATATAAACATATAAATAAGACGACGACACGCCCAGCACTTGGCCCGATACGAGAAAAATGCGAAACAAAATATGTTGAACAAGCGGCAAAGGACTTTTGGCTCTGGCTTTTTGACACAGATATGAAGGGTTGTTGGATTTTCGTGGCGGCAGGAGGCGCAGGGCAGACGCCTTGGATTTGCATTTAGTAATTGAATTTTGTTTTGCAATTTATTTCTGGTTATGCGCATGCCAATACAGTCCAATGGAAAATATAGACTCATAAGTCTGTTTTCTTACCAAAAAAAAAAATTAATTTTATTTCTAGAATATGATAAGTTACTAGGTTCTGGGTCGATCTTTAAGAAGTTGAAGTTGGTAAAGCTTTTCTGGGGACATATTAATAATTGTATGATAATAAACGAAATATATACATCGTTATAAGGTTTTGTCTGTTAAAAATAATCCTGAATTAAAAATGTATTAAGAGATTGGATTTTAAAGTGAAACCGCTTTATTAAGAACATTTCTGGCTGCATTCAGGTGATAAAACTTTAGTAGGTGATCCAAAATGAATTAACACTTAATATTCGCCCCGTTCCTAACTCATCAGGAGACGCAGTCTTGTTGCAGGTTGAAACTGGAGAGCTGCACTTGAAACACGTTACCAATTTGTGCTAAGAGCAGTTGCCTTTTATGGCTCTTGCTCTCGGCAAAGATATCGGAAGCTGATTTTTACGATAATGTAGATGAAGACTGGCCGTGGGTCTGATCGTTAAAACTGGACAGGGCCCGGACAAGGCCGTGGCGACTACTTTAAACTCCATTAGGTCATATTTACGGCACAAGTTCAGCTGCGACGGGATATCCTCGCCCGAGTCGTGGCCAGAAAGTGTTGAAGTTGCCGCTCGCAGGGAACCAAAGGATAATAAAAAGTTGCCGGCTCTTGCAGCTCATGATAATAAAACGGGTGGCACGTGCTGACTCCAACGGACACGCAGCCTGGTCACGATTCCCTGGTCTCAAGACACTTTTTGCTGGCTGTTGACATTCCACGCCCCTCCTTATTCCGCTGCTGCCTTTCCGTTCGCATTTGTGTTTTTTGTCCCTCAAATAGATTTCAAGCAGCCCCGGCTATGTGAGCATTCCTCGCCTGCAGCAATTTGTTGCTGAATGATGTGTGAAGGACATAAAAATGCAGCAGCGAGTGGCGCGTGTTGGGGTGCCTTACGCCCGTGTATAAGCCGGGAAAGTAGACAACTGGGAGCTGAAAATACTCAGCTTGATGAACGTGCTGATAGCTGATAATGCAAAGGCGATGCCGATTCCTGTTGACACTTTAAAGCTGACAGAGAGATCGTGCGGGATTAGCTTCACAGTTGCGGAATACAACTTAAGAGGCAAGGGAGTTTACTGAAAAAGCTGGAACTTTAGTCGAGTTATTTAACTATAGATAGCATTTATAAATATAAATTTTCTTTTATGTAAATTATCATAGTTTAAAGTAAGACCAAGTGATTTGAAACAAGGGAAAAGGGTTTTCCTATCAATATTTTATTTTAATAAGGTTAAAATATAATTTATTATTATTTATTATTAGTACATATAAATAAAAAAACAAACTATTAATCAGAAGTAATATCAGAAGGATATCCAAATTAAAGAAATAAATTTATGCATATATGTATTTTCTTATAAAAAAACATCAATTTATTGTTTGTTGTCCATAATAGGAGCTAATGAGTTGTTTTTAATAAAAAAATACGTTTTTAATGATATAAAATTTACTTTTATTAGATTTTTATAATATTTATATAATATCTAAGTTTCAACTATAAATTATTTAATTAAAATTAATTATTAAATGTTTTCTAGATTGAACATTTTAAGGCATACAATTATGTCTATCTTTAAGAAGATTAATATTTTAAATATATTGGTAACTTTCAATGTATTTATGATAGGATAGCGAAGACATGCAGTTAAATATTTATCTAACTGACCATATTTCCCAGAAACGAACACTGATTGCCGTGTTATAGTAAAATGTTATAAATGTTTGTGGGAACAGATATGACAGATTTATTTTCAATGGAGCTTTGTACAATTTATACCTTAAAATAATGACTCCTGTGAATGCATTTCCATTTAAATTAAATTTATGCCGCAATGAAGCAAATTTCGGGTTTTCAATTAACTGTTGACACTTCTTGCTGGCAATGCCAAAACAAAAGTTAATTTTATTACAACTTGAAATTTCATATTTGTTGTGCTTGCACTTTCCAATTTCACTTCGGCCAACTTTTATGCATTTCACTTGCCTGCACTGCCTACCTCGGTCACGCCCCCCATATTTTGTTTACAACAACTTCAGACCATGGAAAGGCCCGTGGAAAAGTTTTCCCTTTGCCAGCGTCTTCGTCTTCCTTGACTGCACTTTGCGGGCAGACAGGGCGGATGAATAATTAAATCTTCACGCAGACAGAGCGGAGAAGTTTCGAGAGGAGCACACACATATCCTTGAGCTGCACTTTGTTTACGAGAAAAAATATCCTCAACTTTGTACTTTTTATCTCAATGCCTTCTTTCTTTCCCCCTCCTGGGGCTTTCTTTGTCGCTCTGTATATCCTTTTCCCATCATTTTATCATTTGCATTTCTCATTAAGCCTCATCATCCGTGGCTGCGTGTCTCACTCTCTTAATGAGTTGGTTGACATGTTTGCCGAAATAATATTTAATTTCATTATTGACCTTAAGGCAGCACGAGTTTAAATACCCTGTAGACTGCTGACCTCTGCCAATTAGCTGGAGGACATCAAAACCAACTCAGCCTCCTTCAAAATCTAACGATATTTGTTCAAGTAATTATAAAGTTTTTCGCCCAAGTCACACAGAAGTTTGGAATATAAATAGAAAACACTTTGAGGTTCAATAAAATATCTCCGATTTTATTTACTGCCAACGGAGCCGGAGGCATAATTTGGAGCAAACATGATTTCTCGCATTGAATCCCCAACAAAGACATTTAAATTGCAGCTGTCAACTAATTGTTTGATATACTTTTGTGCTCTGCGAGAGTCGGCTGCTTTTGTATGCCAGACAAGCCGCATTGAAAATTTACACAACAAAATATACTTAAGGGCTAAACGATTCAAGAAAGTGGGGGGCGGCATGCAAATAAAGCAGAAAGTACCCCTAACAAGATTTTCCCGGACAAAGCGAAGGAGGAAAAGCTGTCTACGTGTTCGGCGTCAAAATGGCCGCGTGTGGAAAGCGAAGGCAAAAGGAGGAAAAATATTAAGTCCAAATGCGTCGCCTTTCGTTAATATTAACTTTTCTGCTCAGTTTCTTTTCCTTTTCCCGTTGCAAACTTTTTCACCAAAGTTGGGCGGCCCAAAACAACAAGGCCCCGCCGCGCCGACAAAGAGATAACAAAAAGGGGCGGGCATAATAAAAATTTTCTGTTTATTTTGCCAGTCATGCATAAAATATTAAATTATTAGTTATGAACTGTAACAAACCAGCAGAAATTATTACGCAGCGCCACGGCTCGCTTCGAATTTAAAACTGCAAATGTTCAGCGCGAAACGGGGAGAACAATTTAAGCTGATTATGCTCGGCATTTCGGTGTCAAAATTATGACAATTCGGTTAGAATGCTAATTGAAATTGCTTTCTGTTGTTTTTCGATGGGTTACGAAAGCGTCACCAATTCAGGGAAATTATGGGCTTGTGGCCGGACCATTGGGTAATTAGATTGTTATCGCGGTCAGCTCGAAATCCCTCAATTCGAGTCACCGCCGGACATTATTTCCCGTCCATTTGCCAATTAACTCGTTCTTTGCAATCAGAAAAAGAGTCTCGTCCTGGGATCTATTACCCATAACAGCCCCGTAGTCAAGGACGCTGGAGAGTCAGGCTTCTGAGGATGCCTCCTCAAGTTTCCTTTTCGTCGGCCACAGACGTGCGGCCACAAGGAAAACCGCCCGCTTATCTCTGGAGCGTCTTCGGCATGCCGCAAAGGGAAAACGAGGCAGCCGAGGAAAACTAGAGGAGAAAATGAAAAATGACGCCGGGTGAAAACTAAAACTCGGTCCAACTAATGGCATTATAAAAAGTGAAAGAATAGCAGCAGCAGCCAAGGGCGAGGGGCAGGGAATACAATTTGATTAAGTGCCAGAAAGCAGACAGCGACAGTTGTATTCGGACTCGGTTTTATTTGGTCCTCAGAAAAGTCCCAAAAATTAACCCCGAAATATCTCACTTCATCACCAACGAGTTTAGCTTGATTAGGTCGCGAATTTGATTGGGTTTGGCTGGTGTCAAGGCATTTCTGGAATGGCTTCTCTCACGCCCTCGAGGCTGATGGATCAGAAAGACCCCATCCAGCAGGACAAAGTCGAATCCGAGACCAGCGAGAACAAGCAACTAAGAACGGAGATCCAAAAATATATATCAATAGATAAAGTATAAAAAATCCCTTACCTCCGAGCTGTTCCTTGCAAAGGGTGGATCCGCCAATCTCTGATCGTAGAGCGGCTCATAGGCATTAATGGCCACGTGGGCGAGGCAATTCTGGTGGGATTTCTCCACTCGCAGGACTCCTATCTCGTTATCTCGCGTTGTTCCATTTAGCCAGAATTCCATGTCCTTCAGCTCCTGAAGCTGAGAGAGCGGCAGTGAACTTGAGCCATTTATGAAGGATCTCAGGTAAGCAACCAAATCGGACTTGTACTTGAGCAAATGTACTTTCTCCCCCATCTGGAAAAATACAGGAACACAAAAGACACTAAGGATCTCGGTTAAATAATGAAGCTTATAAATGATTACGCTTTTCACCTTTTCAGGGGCTTTTGGAAATCCTGGAACTGAACAAACTCCATGAAGTTGATCGCGAAATTCCTCACGGGCAACGAATTGAGTTCCACGGGAAAAACGTAGAAGGTCCTCGCATTCAGGCGGGCTACATTCTTCAGCAGATTCAGTGGATATTCCAATTCCTCCGGCTCTGTAAAAGAGCTATTTCCCGTATCCATCTCATAAGGAGCACCACACCTAAGGCCGTAAGGGTGCTTCGCCTCCATCCTGCGAATGTTAAGGGGCATGTGCTCCTGGTGCATTACCAAATGCACGGAGACCCAGCGACCGAAGTCGAGTCCGGATATCGAGCAGTACTTGAAGTGATGAAAGCTAGTGATAATCCTGCCAAAGTCGCCGGGGCCCACGAAGAGGGCCAGGCTGATGGGAGCCTTCCAGCGCACGACCAGGCGCACCAGGTCCTTCAGGTCCATGTAGGTCCCGTGCGTAGTCAGGGTCACACTCTGGCTGCCGTGGCGGCTGTTGCCCGCCAAAATGAAGTCATTGAGTATCCAGTAATCTCCGTTCTGCTGCAGCCGGAACTGGGACTTCTCAAAGTACTGCATCTGACGAAGTCCACGTCGTGATCTGGCGCATCTTCCCAGGCCGAGCAGCCAACAGTAGAAGGCTGCGAGCACCAGAAAGGCAGTAATTGTAAGTTTCCCCAGGAAAATGCGACGCCAATTCATTGTGAGTCTGTTAACTATTAGCTAAATATTTAATTAAGCTTCGAGACATAGATTTCTAAGGCTGCTAGGTACTTTTAAGTTGGAAATTATCAGTTCTAGGGAATGATGTATTTTATCTAGAAGCGGAAGTTTAATCAAATTTCCTTGAGAACTCGCGTTGAATTAGCCTCTAGGGAATCACCGTTCTGCAGGTGTACTTAAAACTATTGATTGCAATATAATACCAATAATACCAGTCACTTGATGGTTGTAGTGGCTCAAATCCCTAGGGAAACATTGCCTACAAAAAGTTAAACTATATGTCACTACTCACTGTTAACCCATCGTTACTGCTCCGCACAACCTGTGGCAATTTAATGAAATTCCTTTTCGCACACACACTCTGGGGCAAGCGATTCGCCGAGCTCGGCATAGTTGCATGCCGCTTTGTCATCATCCCGGTCATAAATCAAGCGCTCACAAGCTTTCCATTAGCGTGGCCGCCGCTTGAACGCCTAAATAGCTGCCACAATTTATTTCCAGCGCGCTGAGCTCTCGCTCGGGAAAAAGTGCGCTGGTAATTGCCGTTTCACGGTGATTTTAATATCGTCCTGGGCATTCCTTGCCGCTGCACTCGACCACGGAGGAGTCGTCCTTCTAATGAGATCAATGCGAGGATGTCAGCATAAATTCAGGGAAGCTACGGCTAGCGGAATTTCGGCATAACCTATTAGGCATTCGCTTCGCCAACCCCAAACCGCGTTCCGGCCATTTATGATTAACACTGAGCAAACATGCAAAGCCTGTTGTAAACGGCGGCTTGTCATTAGAAGGGACACCCCCTAGATGTAAGGGAAGTCCTGTCGGAGGCTCTTTCGCAGGCTTTCCCGGTCTGCCTGTCTAGCGAACATTTGTCATTTCTGCCACTGACAAGCCGACCCCTGCACATTGGCAAATAGTTGGCCCATTTCTTTTGCGCCTCGTTATGGCCGCCGTTGTAGGTGTGAAATTATAAATTGTGGAGAATTTATGGGGCTATTTTGAAATGTTACCACCAGCGCAGCGCAGGTGGCATGCCTTGGCTTCCTGTAGATGTTTCTGTTAGTTTTTGAAGTTGAGCTTAAACCCACAGATTAATAAAAGATATTTCTTTACCGTAAGGTAATTTTCAGATAAACATCCTGACATCGGAATATTACTAAGCCCACACATGGAGTAGAAAAACTAAAGGCCTTTGGTTTAATAGGAAACTATAATATAATGTCATCATTCAAAATTATTTTGATGAAGATTTTGTAAGTAAATTAATACTATACACAAAATGGAATTAAAAACTAGATGAAGCCTACTTTGGAAATCAAACTATTAGTAAACCAATGTAGAGCTAATCAGTTATCCTTGGATCACACTTTCCAGATTTGTTTGTAATAACTGGCATATTTGCCATATTAATTTTTAGCTAAAGTCCCAAATAAATACCACCCTCTAACTGGGTCTAGCTCTTTTACCACGCCACCCGTCATGGAGATTTATTCGCTCACAAATTGTTTTAAATTAAATTTTTTTCTCCCGTTCCCGCTGTTCACACCAAATGTAAATTCCAAGCCGGCTTGTCGTCTGCTAATTGTGGAAATTATGAGCCAGTTTGCTGAAGGAGGTGGCCGCATAGACGGGAGGGCTGGCAAAGGTGAGCCTTTGCTTTGATGTGCGCCATGGGGAATCCGCCGAGGAGCTGGGCACAGGCGCCGTGAAAAATGCGGCTGAAATGTGAGCAAATTAACAAAGAGCGGCAGTGGGGGAGGGTTATGCTCGAGCGGAAAAATATATTTAATTGTTTAAGGCAAAAGGTAAAACATTGCCTAATTTATGGCAGAGTGTGCGTTTAAAGCGCTTTCCATTTCTAAATCGCATTTAATTACTGCAGCTATGCGAAACGGCCACAATTATTGGTCCTGGATTTTTGGTCAGTTAACATTGGGGCTTGGACACATAAATGGCCTCTAAAATGGGATATTATCATACGCTAATTAGCACCGAAAAACAATAGTTAACTGAGCGGCGCAAAACGATTCAATAAATGGGGGGAAATCGTTGCAAAATATTCAAAAATATTCATAATTCAACAGGAACGCATAATTTTCGGCATTGCTATTCGCTGCGCTTTGCACGGAAGCACTTTGCTGGTCAATTAAATTGTTTTTAACTGTCGGCATCCATTACTAAGCCCGTCCAGGGGCATTAGGCGGAAACCCTTTCAGTCCGGACATCAGAGGCTGGGCCCTGGGGATGCCAGTCGAGCTGACATAATTGACCTGTTAGCCCGTCTCTCAGTTTCACTTTCACTTTCACTCGCACCTGCCGGAGGGACACGTTCGCTCCTCGGGGCACTCGAGACGCCCCTAATTAATTAATGTTCATTAGTCGGTGTAATTTGGCAGTCGGACCCTGGCCTTGGATATTCGCACAAATCAAAATGCGTGCGGCCTGTCTGATTGCCCGAGAACGAGAGCGAGAGCTCGAACGAGGGGAAAACTTTGCCGCAGAGTTCTTTCGAAACTCATTACAGGTCGGACAAGGGCTCACCAGGATCTAACTGAAATCAGACGCTGATAATAATGGTTAATTACGTGTTTAATTATGCATGAGATCTCTCACTCCGGCTGGTCGGGCTCAGTTTGCCGTTTGCCGGTCGGAAGTTGACGCTCAAACTCTCGTTAATAAATTATGTAAATTGTAGGCGCAAAAATCCCACTCCGTCTGTGGGAAATGGAAATTTATCCATGGCCTTCATTAAAGGCCCAGAAGAATAACAGGCTGGCAGACAGGGAAAGTGTCTTGAGCCAAAGCGGAAGTCAACAAATTTATGAGAGGAGAGGTCGTATTTTTATTAAATTAAATGCAAATTAGCAAGGCTAATGAATGCTTTAAGGGCTCTGAATAGAAAACAGAGCTTGGACGAAAAAATGCGGAAGTTTTAGATTTTTAGGGCGGTTTCTTAGTTAAATTTTATCTTGTTTAAATTTTTAACACGTGGGTTGATCTATGAATAGAACTAGTTAGGTATTTATTTGTATATATTCTTTCTACATTAACTAATTACTTTGTCAAAAGTGCACCCATCAAATTAGCAACAGTTCTTCTTTGCCAAGAAATGCCATTTTCCTTCCATTTCTAAAGGTTTCAATTGGGTTTACTCTGCCTGAACACTTGCCCGAGAAGTATGCCAAGTATTCCTACTAATGAGATCCACTTTGGAGGAGTCTTGACGATTCTCCTAAACGGCTTCTTTTAACTTTGGCCAAGACGTCACTTCGCCCAGTTTGGAATGCAGTTTTCAACTTTTCTTAACCGCCTCCTGACCTTCAGAGCTCGACTTCAAGCGACTCGTTAAAGTTTTTTGGGGAAACTTTCCTTGTTCCGTATTTTCTATTCATCGCCGTCCCTTGGCCATTCGATGCATGACCTCAATGACAGCATTAACTGGGTAGCCGGGGAAATATAAGAGAATGCAGCGAATCAGTATATGAAAAACAAGTCCAAATAATAATCAAAACTTCACTGAAGGCGAAGTTTCTATTTAATTTTAATTAGAAAAGTTTTCAGCTTAAATTCAACTTGTAAAAGACATTTACTTGCGATTTTTGGTACCCAAGCCCCGCCCTCCCTCTCGGCACACAAAAAATTAAAATAAAACAAAAGTTTTTCTCGGCGAAACTGAATGGAGATTGTAAGGCCAAGAAGGAGAAACTGAAAGCGAAAGCCAACGAAAATCTAATGCTGGGACAATGTCTCAGGGAGAAGGACATTTAGCATAGATTGCAACAGTGCAAATTGAAAGAAACAGACAAAGGAAGTCAAGATAAATAAAGAAATTTCAAACTTTGAAGAGAACGGAGTTCAAAGAGCAGCAATTAAATAAAATATTATATATTTTTAAAACAAATAACTTTCGATTATTTGATTTAAGGCAAATATCGGCTTACGATTTTATTCCTCACCTCTTTGTTTTATTTTTCCCAAGCCACAGGGCTGAACTGCATAAAACATTTTTATTTTAAAGCTCTCTTGATTTAATAAACTCCTTTTTCATAGCCGTGGATTTCGTGGAATTTGTTTCCTTGCGCGGTTGTCTACAACCAGCCGCCGTGGGGAACCCCCTTTGGAGGGAAACCTCTTCAGATAACCGGAGTCCCGGCCAGAATGGGTAAGTCAGCTGAGTGATTACAATACACAACGGGAACATTTGTAACTTGGCCCAGACGCCGTCGGCATTTTATTGCATTTTTATCTTCCTGCACGAATATATACAGTATGTATGTGTGACTGGGTTTCGGTGGAGCTTTTGTTATTTTTTTCGGTGGCTTAGCTCTTTGTTTGGTTGAGGATTTTATGAGCTGGCCAGAGAATGCGCTGCCGGGCATTTATTTTTGAGAAATTTCCATTTGAGGGATTCCTCGGCTTAAAGCGAACAATTACAAAAGAAAGTCGAGCTTATCGCATCACACCTGGCTCTCAGTTGTGCAAATACCGTTTTCCCTCGATTTATATTCCACAAAAATCATACACCAGCTAAGCTGGATTCAATTTAACTTGACAAAAGGCAATATACAATCTGTTTTGATTGCGTACAGAAAAATATGCGAGTGCCAGGGCGAGCGGCAGCAGGAAATGTAGAATATTCATTTGGCAGACGGACCGGGACAGGACAGGTCCATCTCCATGAAGTCCACTTGCCTGGGCTTAATCACAGTCCCGAGTCGCCCAGTTTGGCAGAGACAATCATTTGTTATTTGATTTGCACATCAGCCGGATGTGGACGCGGATACCCAGGCGGCCAGGCGGCCATCCTTCCATCCTGGCTGTCTTTCTGTCTGGTTGTCCTGGACAGCTAGCAGTCAGTCAGCCAGGATGTCAGAACCTCGGCAAGTCAGGGGAGTCCGCAGTGCGGGGCCTCGGGTCAAACATTGCAATTTCCCGGCGCCACTTGATCCCCGGACCTCGTTGAATGCTCGCTGGCTGGCTGGCTGGTGTTGGCCCGCCGTTGGTGTCGTCAATTTTCGGTGGCTGCAATTTAACGGCCGTGTCGCCGGGCCGCAGATACAGATACCCGCGGCGTTGACGGAACGGATCGCACCAGGACTGCACCGACTGGCTCTCTCGATGGCATCGATGCCCCTGATGAGGTGTTGATGCCGCGCAAGTGGAGTCAACTAAAGTCAAATTTGCAAGGCACTCGGCTTAAACTTGGATGGATAGCTTCACACTTTGGCCTGCTAGTTTGGGGGTCTAGTGTGTCCGAAATAGTCCAGAAAATCTGCAAGCTACGAAGAGCTAAGCTGCTACTGGAAAGATTTTAGATGCCTAACTCGATTTTTTGTTAAATATTCAGGATAACTGAGGAATTTAAATTCGGGGGTGCTTAAGAAATCATAAGCGTTTTGAAATCCATTGAAAATATGTCCAAGAAAAAACTATTTATTGCATACTTTAAGACACATTTTAAATTGATTTGAAGTCCTGGGCAACACCAATTATTCGTAGGCTCAAATAATTTATTTATCAGGCAGGCTCCGGTTTTCACTTTCACAAGATTCTCTCGTTTTCGTTTTCGAAAACGAGAATTGGTGCGCCCGTTTTCACTTTCACAAGACTTTTTCGTTTTCAAAAACGGGCAAGTTTTTTTTGTCGAAATGAAAAGTAAATCAGGCAGGCTCCGGTTTTCACTTTCACAAGATTCTCTCGTTTTCGAAAACGAAAACGAGAATTGGTGCTCCCGTTTTCACTTTCACAAGACTTTTTCGTTTTCAAAAACGGGCAAGTTTTTTTTGTCGAAATGAAAAGTAAATGCCTTTTTTTACATAAAATCGGTTCTTAATTGCAAAGGGAAAAAAATAGTTGACTCCTTGGTCTATTGATGTTCATTTCACACCATCAGTAGATCAATCTAATTCGTATTTACTTTTTAAATAATTCTTTTCTGACCCCACCTCGAATTTGCCAACAAAATATTTGCCGTCGGCAACAGCAACTTTCGTTTTGGTTGACAGTGCTGCCGTACTGTTGGTGGAACAAAACAATTTGGTCTAAATGCTTCTAAAATTAAAAGGTGGGCATTAATAATGTTCAAGGAGGATTAAATAAGGTTTAATTAAATAAACCAGTTTATTTTAATGTTTAAATGGAATTTTAACCAATAAAAAAAGGTATAAAAGTCATACCATCAAAGGGTGGCAGCCTTCTTGGACCGATAAATAAACCATTTCTGCCTTTATTTAGCTTTAAAACAAACAATTAAAAAGGGTTAAAGCATTTAACCATTCCGTTTACTTCTCAAAACATCCAAGTCATCTGTTTGAGCAATAAAAACTATTAAATATTTCGATAACAAAACGATGACCAAAAGTTTGTGAAAACCGGAGCACCTAAAACGAAAACGTACGTTTTCGCCCAAAAACGAAAACGAAAAAAAAAAGTGAAAACCGGAGCCTGCCGGTATGACTTTTTTGAGAATTTTTTTAGGCATAATTTGAATTGATTTCAAATCTCAAACCTATGTACTCCCCGAGTATCTTATATACAAAGGAACAGCTTATGGTATACTACTTAAAAACCTCTATAGCCTTCAGTACCATCAGAGCTCATCTAGGACAGCTTACTCTGACTGGTCCTGGCCTGGCTTAAACCCCGGAAGCTCTGCCTCCCTTCTCGTCCCTCTGCCCGTATCGTTGACATGTGTTGCGCTCTTTCTAATTTAATTAAAACCAACTTAAAGCAGCCAGCGCAGTCGGCATGCAACTTCCCCCGGGCCCTTGGCCAATTTGTTACGCTTTTAATTTGTTAATTCATTTGCTGGCTGCACATAGAGGGAGGGAGGAAGGGAGAGGCTTGGCGAGAGCAGGACAGATGGGCACCAGGGTATATCCTCCGCACCTCTCTGCCGTCCTGGCTGGGGATTTTATTTGCTGGAAACATTTTTACGCCCAGCGTTTTGCGGCACCGATTGCAACAAGTGCAACAAGCCGACGCCAGCCTGCCACACATGGATGCGCCCCCACAAGAGGAGGCAGTGCTGGGTCTAGTACCTAGATATGTGTACCTTAAAATTTACACATCACTTAGTTAAGCCACCGTACCTTCTAAATAAGTTAAATAATCTCTTCTGACTACTTCTTTAGTTGGATTGTTAACAAAAATTCAAGTCAAAGATTTTTTTAAAATTTAAAAACCTAAAAAAAGAATAACTAGTTGCAGAAAGTTTGGAAAAACTTCCAGCTTCCACCTTCTTTTGTTCCTAGAAACCCCCATCTAGGTACCTTTGCCATCACTGCTCGCAGCTGAAGCAAATACACTCGTATTTGCAGTCGCTTATCCCGTGTTTGATTTTGTTTGTTTTAACTGCTTTCACTTTTCCATTTGGACCAGTGTGTGTGCGAGTGTGGCGCCTGAAATGAAAAATGGCGAAACGCTGTTTATTTGCTCAGCTAACAGCAGCCAGCGCGCACACACACACACTTTCGCTGGGAAACAAACACACTCACTCGCGCCACTTGCCGAGCCGTGCAGGCGCTTTAAATTTCCCATTGCCTACTCTTAGGCGGCGGCGCAATAAAGTTGCATCAATTTTTTATGCCGACACAAAGTGCGCTTAATAAATTTTATATCTTTCTTGATATATTAAATTTTTTGGCGAAGGCTCAGGGGGCCCTAATCGGGTTTTGTGGCAGCCAGATAAAAATCAGGTGTGAAGCTTGACTGCTGGCGGCGCGCTCATAAATTGTGTTCTTTTGTTTCTATTAAAAGTTGAAGGGAATGTAAGCTATGTGAGAGTTTTGGTGAGTTTTGCAATCCCTTTTTTTATTTTTTATCTATTTCAAAACAGGAAATGCAGAGCTTTATTGCTTTATTCCAAAAATGTAATGAATTTTTAAATATTTCTATAGTTTATTATATGATTGAAAAACATCGTAACTAATTGGACACATAATACCTATTTGTTTATTATTTATAGATAAACATAGCTCCCAGAAACCATATAAAAATGCCTGTGAGATCATTCAATCTTCGTTGTTTGTCCGACTTCGTAGCCCGTTGTTTTTCCAAATTAAATTATTTGCTGCATATGGCAAGACATTAGACGCCATGTGGCATGCAACATAATTTTTTATTCACCCCGGCATCTTCCCAGCGTGTGGCAGCCACCATTCCCTGCTCATCGCACAAAAAGACAATGGAGCTTCTAGCGGCTTCCTCCGACTTTAACCATGTTTTGCTGTTGGGGAAATCTAAGCGCTTGCTTGTCAATGCATTTTCAAGTGGAAAAGTGACGCCATCTTCTCTTCAAGAAATCAAAATGTCATACAAAATGGCAAATTGAGGGATTTCTCCTTCAGACATGTACTCAAAATCCATGAACAATTGACTCGCTTCAGACCAGATGTATCTGCCAATGGGCAAGCTTTTGGCTAAGTTCTACTTTTTCAACTCACTGTCATGATTTCCTTTTCGAAATTCATTTGGCAATCACTTGCCTTTTTCGGCATCCTTTTTCTCTCTGAATGGGGATGAGCAGAGACAATAAGAGTAAGATATTATCTGCATTTTTTCTTAAGCGAAAAAGCGTGTACACAAAGTATCCGCTTTGTAGGAATTATTATTCGTTTATGTCTCTGCTTCTCTTGAGTATTTAATGTTGACTCTTTGGGTTATTTAAGGGAACCTCAGGCATCAATTTCTTGCGGAATACATTGGCTTAGTTAAATCTGGTTAGGGACTCTCAAATGTGCCGCCTCCACCTCAATAACAATCCAGGAATTGACTTGTTTGCCCCAGCAAAAAGGGGGAGAAAATAGAACGAATACAAATGATTAATGTGCGCTGTGTCAGCCAAAAAATATATGCTGCCTGTCTGTGCCCTCTCGCAGATAGATGACTTTTCCATGGCCAGCGGCAAAGACGATGTTGTAAAGGTTTTTCCAACCGATTTCGTATACATCGCTGCACTTAAGAAAATAAAAATAAATGAATAATAAAAAGATCACCTTACATGAATTTGACGGAAAACTTTTTAGATATTATCAATTGAGATATTCTTCAAGTGTCAAAGCATAACACGTAATTTATAAACTTTTAACTTATTTCTATTTTATTTTATCTCCTTAAAAAATATATTAAATAGTTTTCTTAACCCTTCAATGTAATATAACCTGACAATAAACTTTATAAAGTATATATTCTTCCCGTAGAGCTCTTAACAGGGACCTTTGGCATCTTAATACATTTCTCCCAGTGCACATACATCACCGTCTGCGTACATCTGTTAACTGCTAGTGCAAACAACAAAACAGACTACAAGTTGTCTAACTTATGCTGATTATAGTCCGCATTGGCCGCAAGTTATTATCAAATGTCTCCCCAGAGTAATATATATCTACGAATACGCATTCGTTTTTCCTTTCCCTCTTTTTTTGGGGGGCGGAGTGGACTGCTAGTGGGCGTGGCAGGCGCTTAACACACTAATCGAATTTTGTGTATGGACAACCGTTTTATGGCCCGTGGTTAAGCCTTTTGGCCTGGTCTGACCGGGCCGGAACACGGCCGAAACTGAGCCGCAGGCCAGAGTTACAAGGGGCGGATGGGAAAAACAAGTGCCGTTAAATGACCTTGTTAATCATGTTCCTGTTTGCTTGTGTGCGTGATTTATGCTTATTTATATTTTATTAACTTAACTGCCTTCAGAGGGAGCAGAGAGGGGCCCTTTGTTTGAATTATGTCCAGCAGGGGAATATAATGGACAAGTTGTAAGCGAATTTGGGTAGGTTTCGGGGTCCGAAATATGAATTTATCTGCTTCAGAGATAGTGCTTTACTCTGTTATGGGTCTCTATGATAATATCTTTAAGTCTATATGGTATGTGAGATACAACTAGGGTTGTTTAGCTGATAGATACTTATACTAGGTACTTGCAGCTTGGATTAAAGACGTTCTAGAGAGCTTATTCTTTTACTATTGACAGCTACTGATGACGATTGATGTGCTAGCCTTTGGGAAGCCAATCTGTGACTGCTGCTGACCGGTTGAACGGAGAAACTCAATCAGCCTTTCACTTTCACCCGGCCGAAAGGCTCAGAGAAGGGGCGGCTGCACTTAATAAACTCAATTAATCCAATTAAAATGTCATGTCCCATTAATGCGAATTAAACGCAGCGCAAATGTTCTGCAATTAAATAAATGCACTTAAACCAATGAAATGCATACACACGCGCGCACACCAAAGGGGGTAAGTACACACGCACACACGCTCGTATCCATGGCATAAAGCCGCTTGACAGTTGAAAGATGAAAGAGGTTCGCCGACACACAAGGAAGGGAGCTGGAAGGGAAGGGCACAGCCAATGAGCTGGCACATTTACACGCCACGATAAACATCAATGAACAATTAAATGTAAAGCTGCAAATGGAGTTGCGGCCATGTCAAGTTGCATTTAACGTGCCGGCCACACACCCGGCCCCCAACCACCAGCCCCATCTTGACTTTATTAACATAATCGACTGTGTCAACGCTCTCGGCCATTTTCCCCTTTTGGTGTCAACTAATTAAATATGGTAAAATAAAACAAATATATTGCCGGACAATGCTGCGAGTGCTGCCGGGTGAGAGCCCTGCACAAACAGTTTTTCATTTTCCATATTTATTTACCATCGGCGAATTACGAACGGAGCCGCAAAGCAGGCAACATGCAATTAATATGCGTAATTTACACGTTGTTTGGACTGGATACATTTATTGTTTTCGGCACGTGGCAACAGTTGGTGGAATGTCCTGTCGGGTGGCACTTCCATTGCCACTTAATTGTACGTCGTACTGTCATTAATATTCCATTATAAATAGTGAAATGCTTAAAATTCAATGCGTTATGCTGTCATTAATTTGTCTTCAATATCCTTATGAGGGGAATTAAGGGGAAAACGATGTGGTTTGATCACTTACAGGCTTTTATGTGGGAAAAAGAATTATCCGGGGATACCAAGAAATCCCTACGGTTTCAAATCACTTTAAAAAAGGTGTTTACAAATATGCAATACAATTTTTGAGTCATTTATAACCGTTTCTGTAGGAACGAATTATATCTTGGAGCTCAGGAAATCATTAAATCTAAAATCTAAAAATGTGAAAATTTGTTTTTCACAATGGCACATTTTGTACCCTAGTTTTAGGCAACTTTTTAAAGGATTTCAAAACTATTTCTGTAGAAATTAGGTTAAGAAAATAATTCTGCATTGCAAGTGTCCTATTTAACTATTTTTAAATTGGAAGATGCAACCAAGAAATGCTTTCCTTTGTATATATATTTTATTTTTAAATATCTCTACCATTGCATTCGTAATGCTTTTGCTTTCCACTGCGGTCGCCCGACTATCAAATTATTGCTTTACAAATTGTTCATTTCCAAGTTGAAAAGGGAGCTTTAGCAATTTGCCAGTGCCACCGTTCTAGGGAGGACTTTGTAAATGAATTGTGTTTCCGTAATTTTTTTTAATTAGCTCGAGCTGCTATACATTTTTCTGACGTCTCCGTTTGCCGGAGTCATTGTCATGGTCTTCATTCTCCTACCGAGCTGCCACTTGGCCAACTTTCCCGCACTTTTCCGGACCCATGCACTATCTAGTCCTTTTGGCCCTTGTCGCGTCGAGTGCTAATTGCATTTAGTTCACCGTTTTTGGTTGCTGATTTTATGCTCTGAGGTTTTTATTATGCCATAAATTCAATTAACAGAAATTAAAAAGAAGCGCTTATAAATTTCTAGCACAAAAATAACTCAATTTAATTCAATTTATATCGAGACGCAGGCTTCGGCACTGACCTAGACCACATACAGAGCAACCAAAATCAACAAATACCCCCCCAAACACGCACGTGTTTGCTCACACAGATAGATATAAGTCGTATACAAATATTTGGAAAACGTGTTCATCATCCTGTTGACAAGGTCGTTTACAAAATAAATTCACTAAACAAAATGTTTTTATTGGATTTAACTTGTTTATGCCAACGCAAGAGTCTTTGGGGCTCGAGGATAGGGGAGCTATCGTTTGCCCGAAGGCAAACCCAAAGGTGTGTTCATTGTTTTTGCTGGGCACACAATGATTGCAATATATTTACGTATTTATGGGATAGGCTGCGATACGGTTTCTCTATAGTTTGTGGACAAAATCAAATTAAACAGAGAATGGCTAATGGCTTTGTTATGGGTTATTTATACAGGATTCTAGACTGGAGTTGCTTGCCTACTATTTAATTCGATATACTGTGTGGCCATTAGCGGAAAAACCAATTAAACTTATATAAAAATGATTTGTTACTTTATTTGGGGAAATAAATACAATGCATATAATATATTTATAAATTAAATCTGTCTTAAAGGAATAGTAAAATATTGTTTATGAAGCTTTGCCATATTTTATTGAATGTTAAATTAAATTTATATTGAATTCAAAGCATTTAAACGCGTTTAAAATTCTGTTAAAGTGAATATTAATAGTTAATAAAGTTCGCTTAGCTAGAAAAACATAATATACTCAACAAGTTCACAGAATATTTAATTACAATTCTAACATGGCTTTCCTGCAAAAATCCATCAAAAGCGAAAAGCTAAAGTTCATTCGCCTTATTTAGGCGAAGCAGCAGCTGCCGTCAGTCATATGTTCTGCCATATTTGCCACACATTCTGTGGCGCACTTAGTCAATATTGGAAAGTCAAAGGGCAGGAGGCGGCAGGATTCTAGCCTGGCACTAGGACATGGCGAAGTCTGCTCATTGTAATTTGCGGGCTGTCAGGACGACACCTCGACGAGTTATCGCTGCATAATTTTCGGGGGTGTTGCCTGTGCCAGGCAACGACAATGTCGAAAATAAATAAAATTTATGTTATTTATTTTGTAATTTATGCTCGTAGCCTGACGACTCCGAACGCCTTTGTTTCCTGTCAATCACTCTGACAGTTGTTTTAATCATTTATTCCGCCAGTCTGCCTGTGTTTTTCGGGGGTAAAAATAGATTGATTGTAGTTCGAGAGTTAATACCGATTCGAAGTCATTTCCGAAATTATCTAAATGCGGGTGCCACATTTGCACTTCCGCTCGATCCATGCCATCCTTGCCATCCTTGCGTGCCTCGAAGGCATGTGAGTTATTTGGCGAATCCAATTGGGAAATCAAAGGAGCCCATAAAACTGCATTAGCCTGGCTTTAGACAGAGCCAGTGCTGGAGCAGGCAGTAGGAACAGCAAGCGAATCGTATCTAGAATGTGATATTATTAAAAATGCTCAGTCTATGGAAATTACTAAGATTTTGTATATAATATAATATCATAGAAACTTAATCAGGAATTTAACAAAGAAACTTCACTGGTTTGTGGTTCAATTAAAATGCTTATGCCAAATATTGATTAATATTTAAATTAAGATATTCATTTTTTTTATTTATTGACATATTATTTGAAAATAAGAATAACGTAAACATTTTTTTTTACAATTTTACAACACGCAGAGTTAAGATAAAATAAAAAAAGGGATCTATACCGATAGGAAAAGTCTCTTATATTTTGTAAACTAAAAATCTCTGTCAATATTATTTCGTTTACAATCTTGATCGAATTTTAAATATAGAATTTAACTTGAAGATATCAATCCTATCTTAAAATTTTTGAATATTGAATTGTATATCGCCATTGGCCTCAAATATCGATCCAGTATCGATATATTAATATTGCCTGTTTCCCTATAGTTGTGTTTAGTTTAAGCAATTATTTAACTTTTTTTACTATTTTGAGTCCTTAAATGTTATGTAAAATCTTAAACTTTCTTAGATAAAAAATATAATCACTCCTTCTGGGGTACAATAATAAATACATTTTTGATTTTTCCATTTCATAGAAATCACTGTGACTCTGACATCTCTGGCAGGGCTGCCCAAGGAGCGCGGTCCAAAGTTATGCATATGCATTTCTTTTGTCCAATCTCTGGCCCGGATTTGGCAAATTGTTTGCAGGGAAAACAAAGAAGACACAGGCGGAGGAGCCGAGGAGTTGATGCAGCCGAGGAGGAGCCCCGGATGATCGGAGGTTGGGGAGGCTGCTTAGCCTTAGCCCGGCAATCCAACTTCTTCGTGTCAGAGCAATTTATGCTGCCTGCCCGGACTCCTCGGGGGCAATTGTCTGACTCTGAGCCGGAGCTCCACTCCGAACCTTCTCCGGCTGGCAATCTGCTTCTCGTTGCCGGCAGTTTAAAGGTTGAGCGTAGTTCAAATTGTTTGCCAGGTATTTTCAGTGCAGCACTTTTTCCCAGCTATTTGATCTGTGATTGAGCTGAATGAGCAAATAAACTTGTGGCTCCATGGACTCCATTGGGCATGCAGAGACACGGATGAAAGGTGAATGCGCTCAATGGGTTTGGATTGCGAAAGTTTGAGTATTATGTATTAATGGTGTTAAAGGCTGAATCTTTCAATCGATTGATTGCGCTTTGCGTTTTAATTTTATCTGATTAAAGTCGTAAGAGAGCAATTTATAAATATTAAAGACCTAATTAGATTTTAAAAATTTGTTTTACAGTAAATATTTCTCAATCTGTTTCTGTTCCTTTAGATGTCCTAGAACTAAGAGCAAGTATATAATTTTCGACTCAATGCGAACCAAGAATATTCCAATATTTCCCCCTTTTTCCATATTTTAACTGCCTGCAGTCCTTTAAGTATTTACAACAGTTTATCAAAAATTATGCGACAAAATATCTGTGCCATGTCAACGTTTCAATAGGCGGCCAATAAAATTTATTGCTGATGCAGCGGCCCCAATCGCCAGCCCTGACCGGCGGATCCTGTGAAAAACATCGACCAGCTCGGCTCCTCCGCTGCTGCATGTTCCTCTGCTCCTTTTGGAGTCGCCACAATGCAGTCGCATACATTTGTCACGGTTCTGTTGTGGCCAGACTTATTAAACGGCTTTTAAGCGCCGGCTCGGAACATCACTATTATATGGCAGGAGAATATTTTCTATAGACCGCCGAGATTTATGTGCGGCCAAATAAGTTCTGCGGTTGTGTTTTGCAAATGATGCGGCATTTTCAGTATCGGGTTGAATGGAGAGATAAATAGGGCAGCCGCGTATTGTGAGTCAGAGGGCGAAAAGTGCTGAATCAGTACCCGTTCATCCATATTAACCCCTTCTATGCCAAAGCTTAACCACAATGTTATTATGTCTTAAGGAAGTAAAGGGGTTTCACTTCGTTTTGGAATTTATATAAATAATATTTATATTACATATATTAATATTCTTGCTTTACCAAGAAATAATATCTCGTATTCACAATAAGCTCATAATAAATAAAAGGTTTAAGCTTTAAATATTTTTAAATTCTCTAGTTTAAAGTGTAATTAAGAAGGCCAAATCACGTTTTATTAATATATTCATGCTTAAGATAACCAAAGCTTTAAATAATCACTTTTCAGATAATTATCATTCTATTTTAATACTTGTTGAGTTACTTTATCTAATCACTTGGTGCCGAATATTTACAATTTTTTGATAATACAAATAAGCTGAACCATCTTACCCTTAATGCTAAATTTTGCCTATTTCAATCATAGATTTTATTCGATTTAAAGGAGTTTATATATTTTAAATATTTGGCCAATTACAATACTGTGAATTTATGATATTATTCAGGGGTTGAGCGGAGAGTACTTACCTTTTTTTCTTTTTAAAAATAATGTGACGTGTTGGTTCATAGATGAAAATAAAGCAGGATTAAATCTTTTGAGGCTACTAATAAGATTTTCCTGAATAATGTATTTTATGTGTTTTTATTACACCTAAGAAATGTGTGGGTTTCTTCGGAATTCGACTAATTTTTCCAAGGCTTTTTATTACCTAAATAAACATTTTTGCCTAATGGTTTAACTAAAGATTTCAACCAGCATCAGCCCCCTCTTCTCTCGTAATAACAATAAAATTACCTAAGCATTTTTCTATTTAACATCCAATTCTTTTTATAATGAAAAACAATTAATTGACAATTTTCTGTTATCCCTTATGGGCTTATGGTCTGTTCCCTTTTCCACTTTCAGCACCCTCAAAAACTTTTGTCTTGCCAACGGCAAGAGTAAATTTAAAATTTATGAGGCCAGCTCACTAAACTCGGCAGGACTCGGGACGGGGGCACAGGAGATGCAAATGGAGAAATACAAATGGGACCCAAGCTGTTTATGTTTTTCGAACGTGTTCGGATCCCTGACATCCAGTTACACTTCCACGCAGCCTGTCCATTTGTAATCCCCCGCCTCCGCCCCACTGGCGTGGCGTGGGTGGAATGTGCTCAAATTAAGTTGTTGCCTATGGTAAATTGTCATTCTGCTGTTTGCATGTGTAACGGAAAAGGATGTTGAAAATTATGTGTGAACCTGAAGAGGAAAGGGAAATGGGAATGGACAATCCTAAGCCGCTTTAAAAGGAAAGAAGCTGGCGACCCAAAACAGTGTTTTCTGGCAGATAACAAACAACTGTGTAATTAGAAGAGACTTCGGGCCGCCCACAAAGAATGTCCTATGCATAATTAAACAGCAAATTAAGTATTATCAAGCCAGGGCCAGATCCCAGACTACACTGGAAGAAAATACACAGTGGTTAATGCAGAGCTTGTGAGAGTATTTCTCTCAGGGAATATAAGTATGCAAATTTATTTCAGTATATAAATATTTCTAAATATTTAAATATATTTTTGTTACAGTGTCTTGGTGCGTAATAATACATTTTTGTTAAGTGTACAAGGGACGCAGCCGCATGGTGAAATATTAATAACAATTAATAGGCAACAAGTGAATGGGGTCGAGAGTGTTGCCTAGTGACCTTCGGGGACATTTCATCATCCTAATGGTGGGCAGTTTGGGGGCCGAGAGCGCAAATCTGTGACAATACAACCGCCCAACCCTGACAGCGACACTCAAATTAGAAAGCCCTCGTTTTGGGAATGGGGTTGAGGAGGGGACTCGGGCTGGTACTTGCTCCTGGAAACGTCCTTCGACTAAGCGGCTTGCCCGCCCCCTCTGTCACCTGTCATTGCGGTGTGGCCTGTCAATGGCACTTAAGCAGACACATAAGGAAGCGGTCAGGAGCAGTGATTCGAGGGGGAAATCCGCCCTCAGGCGCTGGCTTTTGACGTAGTCTAGTCACTGGGCTTACGTGTGTGTTTGTGGATAGTGATTGAGACCGCCAAAGCAACAGTTTATGGTGGTCTCGAAGTGGGTGGACTCGAAACTTTGACAAAACCTTCCAACTATGAGATGTAAGTCATTAAAGAAAAATGAAAATAATGATATTTTTATAAATTAAGTTTATAATAAAATATAAATAAAGTTAGAGCTTCAAAATCTACTGTAAATATTTATTTCTTGCCTTGTCATAACTCAGTACTCAAAGATTTTCTTAGTTTTTTAAATCTCTGGCTAAAACACTGCTAGAATGTGATAACCATTTCACATATTTATAATTAAAACAGAAAGTTGCTCTCCTAAATTATGTTCTTAGGACGTTTTAACGATACAATAATCTTAGCCAAAAACGGGCCAGAAAAAACCCGTATCTGTCTGTCGCCTATTGGCGGAGCTACCCACCTGACCCTCATAATCACAGCAATTAGTAATTACGCAGACGGCGACCGCTCCGGCCCCATACTGCCACCCCACTTGGTTCACACCTGCCCCGGCACTTATCCCTTTTAATTAGGCGCCACCAAAAGGCAAATTTTCCGAGCCCAAGGAGGCGGCTCCAGCCAAGTGGTAACTCTCCTGGCCCCAAGTCCTTCCCGTTTCCATCTCTCTATCTGTCTGTTTGCCTTTCCTTTGGCAGATGCTTCGACTGGCAGCAGCAGCAGCAGCAGCGCCCGATGCCTTCGGCCCATTTCTAATTTCCATTTTAATTATTACGAGTATTATTCTGAAAATCAAGTGAGCGGCAACTTTGGCAATTCCCACACTCACCCTTGCTGCTGCTCGTCCCTGAGGCGTTGGTCGGTGTGGCAGGATACCAGGCGGCAGCTGTTACGGTTTTTTGCTCCTTTCTCCTTCCCGATTTCGCCACCTGCTGTCGCTGCCTCCTCCTGGGAGCAGCTCTCTGGCTTCCTTGGCAGTTTGTAGCTGTACCTGTGTGTTATCATATTTCACGCCTATTAGCGTTTTAATTTAATTAACATTTATGGCGACAGTTTCAGTCGGCTGTCAGGGAATAGGTGTATTTATAGGTAGTTCGGTGCAGCGATTGCTTAAAGGGTTGCTAAACTTTTCGGGTCATCGAATAGTGCAGGGAAATATATATAAAAAGGTATATATCACATGCTATCTCTTATAATTCTTCAGATCCTGACTCATCAGTTTAATTTATTTATTCCCATTGGAAGTTCCTAAATCGCTTAACATAATCACTTAAAATCTTTTAACAACATGCGCTTTACTTTAAAAATCTTAAAATTAACAATAGTTTTCCCGCTTTAAAAGTCCTTTCTATTCACTTTGAGTTCAGAGCTGCACTGTTTGACTTGACTTTGAGGTTGAGCTGATTGAGAACTTTACGGCAACTTCATTGCGAGTCTGCCAGAGACACTCAAACGAAGTGATATTAGTTACCGATTCCGGAAATAATTTCACGTAACTATTTGCACGTAATGCCAGCCTGCCAGCCTGCCAGCCAGGCAGCCAGTTAGCCAGACAGGTAGCCGATGTGGGAGTCAGATAGCAGGTTCATCCACGCCCACCGGCTGGATTTATTGAAGGCCTCGCCGGGCCTGGACATGGCCAAGGCAATTTGAGCTGGAAATTACATCCGCCTGTGACTGGCAGGGCAAGAGCGGCATTCGCAGGACTTTCCAGGACTTTAAAGCGGCCAAACTAGCCTTAATGGGCAATCGGAAAACATATCCGCTGCTGTTGTTGATTTTAATAACTTCATTAAATTGATCCGCACGAACGCACCTTATCCACAATGATTTGTTAAATTCGTTGTCATGGCAACTCTTTCCCAGCTGGAGTCTCGCTTTTGTTCGGTTCCTGTGGCGAGGCGAGTTCAATCTAAACTATCAATCAGTTTTTCCGAGCAGCGATTGTATCTGATTTTATTCGAATTTGGTTTGGTGTAAATCCACACGGAAATTCATGTGGTTAGCCTGGTTTGCAGTAATTGCCCGAACATGGTTGGTTTTTGTATTTATTTTGGCTAGTGGAAGTTATCAAGTTAAATTATAAAAAAATAAACAATTATGTGCCCTACAAAAGGTAGAATAGAATTGATGTTTTACTATTTTGTTTTATATTTATAGTAGTATAGTAGTTACAGTACAAATTGTAGTAATAGGTTGCTCTTAGCTCAATGCCTTCCCTTGAACTTCTTAAATATTTGAACGTATTTTCACAGCGTGTCCTCGTCTGGGAGGTCTTTTATAATTTATAATTTTGATCTAAGTGCATTTCCGCTGTAATAGTTCCTCGTTTTTTTTTCCACATTCTTCCTACCGTAGGTCAGCTTCTCCCCTCCGCCGTGTTTTAGCCACGTTTTTCCGCTTTTATGTTAACAACAAAGCCGGTGGCAGCGGCAAATGAAGAGGCTGCGGGCCGAGAAGAAAGGAAAACAGAGCCAAGGAAACCGAGGAGGGCATTGTGCGATCCGAGACGTTTGCAATTGCAATTGCAATCGCAATGCCGATGCCGATGCTCGTATTTTACCTGGGACTGCAGGCAAGCATGAGAATTTAATGAGCAGCCTCGGCAGGAGCTTTGAAGTTGGAGCTCCAGTTTGAGCTGGAGCTGGAGTCAGAGCTTGAGCTGCAGCTGAAACCGGAGCCGAAGCTGTTTAAGTTTTAATCGAGTTATTGGCAGGCGGAGGCAGGATATCCGCAATTAAATGGTCTGCTTCAAGTGTTCACAAATTCACACAGAATAATTGCCCGAAAATTAATTTAAATTCAAATTTAATAATTCCAATGGCCAGAGCAGCTATTTTCAATTTGGCTATTTGCGGTTTTGTGCAAATCCAGTTTTTGGTCAAATTGCTAGACATATTGCACAATTACAGGGCCGGCGGTGCTTAGACGGTTTCGCATTCGCATTCGCTTCGTTTCGGTTCGGTTTGGTTTGCTTTGTCCGGGAAACAACAACAATTACGGGCCTTTACATTTGTTGTTTGGCCTATTGAAATTTGATTTTGTGTTTTGTGTGTCCAGGCCTGCATATGGAATTAGCCGAGCTTACACGTTTTGTGGCTGTGCTGGTTAAGTAAATGTTTTGGCAAATATATTTTCGGCCAAGCGTAAGCCCATTGTAATCCCTCACAGCCAGAGCAGACAAAGGAGCTGTCACGGCAAATTGTTCAATGTGCTGTGAGAATGGGAATCTTTGCTAATTAAGCCGGCTATTATCACCTCTAATTAATTGACTCTGCGACCTCCAATCACCACTTCGTTCCGGTGCAAGGTCCACTTTTTCAGAGCCAGCCCGAGCCAGGCTGATTGCAATGCTAATCACAGGGCAAACTTTCGACTTCATTTATCCTCGCAGCCGCACTCGCACTCGCACTCCTTCAATTAATTCTCGACGCTTCCCCCGGGCCGCTACCTTGCTAATTGGGATTATCTATTATTTGGCAATCGGGAATTTGCATAATTAAAACGTCAATTGGGACGCGTTGTGGCAGTGGCCGGACTTTAAATTCAGTTCCGGGGGCTGGGCTGCCCCCGCAAAGGAAAACAATTTTTGGCTTTTGCAAATGCAAATTTCATTGCTCATACGACATGTGTGCCCGTACCCCGTACGTGATGCGTGAGCTCGAGCTTCGGATTGGGTTTCGGTTTCGATTTAAATTGGTTTTCATTTTTCGGTGCACAGCTCCTGGCCAGGCTGCCATATTTATTTTCGGGCGCTGCTGGAAAATGCTAGGAAACAGATAAAGGCGCCTCGGCCACATGTCAAACAGTAGTTCAGACGTGACATTCATGGCCAGGTTCGCATTTTGTACTCGCCAGAAGCTAATCCCATAAATATTTGCCAATGCCTCGAATCGCTTCCTTGGCTGACACTCCCAGTAAGCTGGCACACAGCTCTCTCTGGATAATCATGTCCTTATACCGTTGGCATCCCGTTGCATCCTGCGCCTTGCTCAGGGAGAGCCATTGCCTTGGTTATGAAAAACTTTGCTTATGCATAAATTTTCACTCGCCCCGCGCTGCAAATTGAAATGTTTAAAAGCGCATGAAAATGTTGTTACAACTTTGAAGTTTTTGCAGGAACGCTGTACGCTTTTTATGCGGTGCAAAAACTTTAAATGCCTGCTCGAGTGTGTGTGTGTGCGGCTCGGCTATTTGTTAAGGGCATTTCTATAAAATTTTCAAGGCTTTTGTTATGGAAACTTTCCCTGCGAGCCGAATCCGAATAAAATGGTTGCGGAGAGCATTAGAGGCGGAAACTTTCGTGTACAGTTTAAATGTATATTTTCTGCCAGCGCTGGTAATTTGCCTTAGTTAAGCCCAGCCAAAGCCGAGCAGAAAGCCGCCCAAAAAGGCCACACACAGTCGCCGGCTGGATGCACAGGCTTTCCTAGCCTTCTCGCCCAGCTGCTCGATGCTGGCCATCGTCGGTACCTCCAGGTGCGTCTGTCCGGCGATCTGTAGCTGCCCTCGAGCCTGACCACGTCCTGGCTGGTGAACCACCTCGAAGACGTCCATCTGGATCACGCCCGCCTGCACGGCTAGCTCATAGGCCAGGACCGTGCAGCCAGCGGCCATGGCCACCAACTTGCTTGCCCTGAGAAAGACGAAGCCGGTGAGGAAGCCGCCGACAGCTCCCATCCCGATCTGGGTGTACGGCGATCGCTGGCTGAGGCTGTTCATGGCTGCGGTTGAGGTCGGACTTGAAGTTGGCTGAGCGCTAATATGCGGTGCGGCTACATACTTGCCTTCGTCACTGGAAATGCATCACTCATTTCGGGTTCTTCCTCGTCCGGTACTTGGGGAAATACTATGCCACACACACACACACAATTTGGTTGTCCTTTTGTGAGGGCTAGCTCAAAGCCTGCCGCTTCTCACACTACTGGAGCTGCGCTCTACTGGGCAAATGACTGCCAGACCGTGCGACGTCTAAGCCGACAAAAACATCAAAGTTTGGCCAGTCCCAGACCTCCAAATTGAATGGGCTTTCGTTTAATATGGCAAGTATTTAAGCAGACCGCAATTAGCCAGAAATTATGGGGAAGTGTTCGAAGAATTTAAAGAGTTTGGGCCACTGGAATTCTGTTCAATTTCGCGACAGAATGTTTGGCATTTCGAATACGTCGACTGCCATTTCAATTAATTCTGCATTGATTAAGGTGATTCAATTATAAAACATGAATTATGCAAGGAATGTTGGGTGTGAAAATGGCAATTCATGATTATTATTAAACATGTTGAAAAAAAAAGTAGCGAGTCACCCTCACAAACATTTGGAAATTCCATTTTTAATATTTATTGGACATCTTGCTTTGCATTTACGTTATAAATATTAAAATTAAATTGTAAAGAGAGCATTGTTTAAATATTGTTAATAGTGAATAATTAATAAGGCCACCAATAAATACTCAGCTACCTTTAAATTGGCTTGTGTTAAATATTTAAAGGCTTATATATTTTTCCCTGGTACTCCTAAATGTTCATCAATTACGTAGCCTTAGGTCGAGCTAGAATGGAAGAGTTCACGTTAACAGTTCAATTGCCTTCGAAAATGGCTCCGAAATGGCCGCTTCACGTTCGAATGCACTTTAGTTTTTGGTGCTCCCATTGCTTTTATTTAATTTATCGTTCAATTATGCGCCAGCCACGCCCAGGCCCAGGCCAGAGCCTGCAGGAGCTGTCGAGGTGTTTTTCGCTTATCACAAACTGAAAATCAAATTAACAATGAGCACGCAAATTGCCACAAATGACTGCGGGAGCGGGGTACCCCGGAGGATGGTGGACTGGGACCATCCAACGATAATCTAGGAGGAGTAATGCAGTCTTTAAGTGCTTTTGTGCAAACTATATCTCAGTCAGACAACGGCCCAGACCCCTTGGCGCTGCCACAGACACAACTAAAGTGTTTGAACATTTAAATTGACATTAATAGGAAAAGTAAAATGCGAGACTGTCTCGGCCCGAGCGGCGGGGAGAGTGAGGTGGAGCCACACATGAAATATAAATGAAACAGAATGCAACTTGACCATAAAATGTGAGCTCAACTGGGCGAAAAAAGGGCCACACGGACGGAGTAACCGAGTAACAATTTCAACATCAATGCGAAACGTGTTTGCCATGTGGCGAATTCTCTCACTACATGGAGTTGGGAAAATCCTGATTTCCTTCTTCTATTCCTTCTGTTTTTCTCTCAGATTTTATGAGCATTGTTTAAGAATAGGTGATTTTGGCAATACGTGCGTTTGGCAGGGAATATTTACGTTACAGATGTCTCTATATGCAAAATATAAATTGACTTGAACAGATATTATTTGCAAAATTAAATTAAAAATGTTATCTATCAAAGAAAGCAACTTTAATAGGGAACAAATAAAATCTTTGATAGCCCTAAGACATGAAAATAATATTTAATGAGGGGTTTAACCAATCAAATCGCAAATTTTCATCGAAAATTATTTAAAATAATTTTATATGGGAAATTCACCTATTCATCCCGAATTTTTCTCTCTTCAACAATAATTTCAAAGCAAATATCGCTATACAAACTACGAAAACAAATTCCCATACTTGCCGACAATTACGCCTGAAAGACCCCTCATAAGACCCTATTAAAAATGCAACTGTAGCTGTAACTGGCATGGTTAGAGCTCCGCTCGTTGAAAATATGCAGGAATAAGACAAATTGGACCTTTGAACGGCAACTGGCAACGGCAACTGTAGTCTTGAGTTGTTCGCTTTTGCGAGTCAATTGCACGTAAAGTTTTCCATCATTGCATGCAGGAAAATTGAGTTTTCCTTGGCTCAGCAAACACAAAGAACAGCCGGCAACAAGCAGCGCAACAGTGCGTATGCGTAATACGTATTTACACAATTTAGAAGCCAACTGCAGTGTCCTAGCCCCGTCCATATGGTTAATGCGATGAGGGCCGTGCTCCCACTGGACCCGGCAGCATTGGGTGCTAGTCCTGCTGCTTGTTGACATGCTGTAAATTTGAAAACAGTCATCCAGTGGATAAAGAGTGGCCTGTTGGCTCAAAGCAAACGATTCGCTCCTCCGGCTGCCTGTTGGCCGCTTTATTTGTGTGCGGGCTTGTACAACAAATTAACTGTGGTGAGCTGGCGGACTGCTGGGTGTGCTTGCTGTGCTGGTGTTGTTCCCGCTCGGCGTCGGGGATTGGCAACGTTGTTAGTTGCGTTGTTAGCAGATGAACGCAGTTTTGTGGTTGCAGCTGGTTGCAAAGGACCAGGAGTTGGCCGAGTTAAATGGTTTGTCTGTTTTGGAACATTCATTTGGTTGCTGCTATAGCTGACACAGATGCGAGGTCCTTGGGAGAAATGCCAGCGAAAAAACCATTATACAAAAATATGTGGGATATATGAAGTGGATAAAATTACCGCTGCCTGGAAAAGGTGCTTTATTTGTGCCAAAATTATACGCAAATTGTTTCTACATTTTGAAATCAATAGTTTATATTTCACCTGCATAAACCTTACTCATTTGTATTCCATAAATAAGTATTTGTATTCCTATTTTATTATTTCATTGTTGTCTCTACTTTTGTGTTGTATAAAGTTATTTATATTTTTATTTTACTTTGCTATTTATTTATTCATTCATTAAAATTTTTTTTTATAAGCGGAAAAGTTTATAGCATAATATATACTGCAATCCATTGATTTTGAAAATACCTAAAACCTCAGCTTAGCTCTGATAGTTGCCTGAACGGATAACAAGTCAACTCCTAAAGCTACCAAAATTGCTTGAAACCCTTTTGCTTTTGCTCGGTTGCAAAGCTTGTTGGAAATACATCGTAAATGGTTTTACAGATTGCGGTATGTAAGGACTTCGAATCCCGGGGAAATAGAATTTGATATTAATTAGTTGCTGATATGGTTGCGGTTCTTTCGGTATGCGTTTGGCCTGTGGCTTGAAAATAATGAGCCCGCTCTTCCAATTAGTCTTGGGGCCTCACCTATGTATTTGTGGTCAGGCCAGGCTCAGTTCGGGACTCGACTTCTCATCTTTTAGTTGCTTGGCTCGTGAATTATGCAAACTTGGGGAGGCACTATTCTGGACATGCAATTCCATCTGTGCTGATCCCCAGCCATTGCCTGGGAGTTTTATATGTGGTGCGTGCTGGCTGCCTCGGCAGAGACCTTTTGGGCCAAATTAGTGGGACACGCACCACAGCTTAATGCTTGGAAGAAGGTCCCGCAACAATGTCTCGCAGTTTGCATAAATGCAAGGGGGGACTCGACTTTACTTTCCTTCTGCTGCCGAATTTTTATGCATTTACTACGTGACTCTCCCCGAGGGCATCGCAAATTGTTTGCCTTTTCCCTGGCCAAGCGTTTAATAAATAAATTACAAAAGGCGAGAAAGCTTCTTCGGGGGATACTTTCACTATTTGGAGCGTAGGTGAGATAAAAGTTTCACATTCCCAAGTGAATGCTTCGCTAGAAATTTTAATAAAGTATTTTAACAGGGCGAATATTTCGTCCATTAAATGTAATATAATTACAAAACTCATGATGAAGCTGAGGCTGCCAAAGAAATATATTGATTTTGAAATGTGCACTGTCTTACTCTCCTAACATCTCAATATTGTTTCTATCGTCAATGGGGAAACCCCTAATTTATGTTAATAAAATTACTATTTATGCTTCCCACAAATCGTTATAAATTGTTATTGAGTAAGAGTTTGCTATTTGTGTCTTTCCCCCTTTGTCTCGAGTCTGGTGTTTTGGGGCCGAAGAATATTTCATTTCTCTGGTTTTGGCCACCTGCCGACAGGGCTCAAACCGGAGAGAAAGGCGGGTGCAGGCAGTTGGCATGGCGACGCCACTTAATTAGCAGAAAATATGCGCAAATCGAAAACCGAGGAAAGTGTCGGCATAGGCTAATTGGAGCATTCCAGCGGCAGTTCCACTGTTTTCCGAATACGACTTTGGTTGCCTCCGAATCATAAAAAAAGAAAACTGTCTCTCCGGCTTCAACGTTTGATTAATGAGTGGGTCCCGGCTCCGGCTGCGGTCATGTTCGGACCACTGATGCATTAGAATGCAGCTCACTGCCCGCTGGATTCTATTAACAGCCCACTAACAGCCCGACAGCTGAAAAGCAGAGCACCCATCACCCATCAGCCTTCCCTTTTTCGGGGGCTGCTCCTCGGAGTCTCGCTGTCTTCAGTGTAACACATGTCGCCACTTAATGCGTTGAGTGCATACGGAATGAGCCAAAATGGCTGAAAAGGCTGAGAGGGCGTAAAATGGGGCAACAACGTCACGCCACAGCGCCAGCTGACGCCGCCGGCAAAATGCAACACGAAGGCGGCGACAGCTTAGGTCGTGTCGCATAATTCCACAGCCGCCGGGCTGGCACTTGGGATGAAAAACTGTTTTCCCAGCTATCCACTTTAAAATTGATGCCATTTTAATCTCCCCGATACAGAGCTGTTGTGAGAGTCAAAAGCATTTAAGGGTCAGGATTAAGGCAAGAAAAGAAAATGTATGAACGGAAATATGGATGATTATATCCTTAGGGCAAATAATTATAATCAGAAAAATTTCAATATGTTATTAAGAATATTAATTGATATAATATAAAAGCTAGGGATTTAAAATCCATTTAAAAGGTATCTAAAAGTATGCAATAAAATAAATGTAAGGCATTAAATTGATTGGAAATAAATCTGTTTTCCGATACAACATTTTGTAGCACAGATTTAGACCTTTTAAAATGATTTCAAAAAGCAAAAAGGCATTAATAATATGATTTTATGAGAGTTCATGGTCGTAAAAACTCTCAATTATAACAAAAATACCTTTAAAGCTCCGACAGAGGATTTACCTCGCCTATACTATGATATAATTACCATGAGCGCCAGCAGGCCCGCAGGCCAACCTCATTCTTTGGGTTGACTGAATGCGAAATGTTTGTCTTACTCTGATTTCGCACGTTCCCGGCTTGATAATTAAGCTGCAAATTGATTAATTGTCCGCTGGCTGGCATTTTGGCCAGCCAAGGGGGACCACTGAGGTCGAGGCCTGCCAGCCAGTAGCTTGCAATTAATAAAGGCGCGAAAAAATCTGCGGTAAATGCTGTCCGTGCAATCAATGCAGTTGATTGTCCTGTTTGAGCATCGGTTCTGATTGTGTGTTTCAAAGCCACCAGAGGCTTATAGCCTTCGGGATCTTTTTGGATAGATTCTTTAACTTAATTTCGGATTCACATTAAACGCGTTGGACGAAGCAAAATTGTATCTTCTCCGAATTTAAGAACCAGATGCTACTGCCCATCAGGCTTGGCGTTAATACATCATCATCAGGCTGCTTCTCATGTATCTGTCTGTCAGTCGGGCTGTCAGTTCGCAGTGTCCATTGCAAATTCAATTAATCGAAATGCAGACGGTCCGAGCTCACATTAAAAGCTGCCTGGGCCCGCAATCGTTTTATAAATTTGTGTGCACTGCAATTTTGGCCCCAGTTAGGGCCAGGAAATTAGAAACGCATGGCACTCGGTGACCAGGACACATATAGGATGCTGCCCTGGAGCCGGAGGGAGTGCAACAATGAAATCCAAAACTCAAATGCAAGGCCAACAGTTGCATTTCCCGGAGGACTGAGCTCGGGGCCGAGCGAGCGAGCGAGCGCTGCCTGTGTTGGCCAACACGTTTGACTGCCATTTCCGTTTATGAATTGCCACCCGCCCAAGGGACACTTTCAGATCTGCTATCTGCTCGGCCCGGGGATGAACTGTTTAGGATTCTATATTTTTTCCGAATTGGGAAGGCTGGACCGGGATGGCTTTTAAAGAGCACTTTGCAGCGTGGCCAAAGAGTTGAAGGCGCAAAAGATGGAATTCAATTACGGCCAGCCATCGACGATGGGGTGTCGCGTTAGGAACTCCGTGTAAGTGCATAAAACGAATTTGTTTATGGCACCGCCCTGCGAAAGGCAAAAGGGCAAAGGCGACAGGACTTGCGACAAGGAGTAACGCCCCAGACCGACGACTGCAGCCGACAGCGGCTCTCCACATGTGTCCCGCTGTCGCAGACTGGGGGACTGCCAAAAAGCATGGAAAAACGAAATCCCCAATATGTTTATGGCCAAAGTTCAAAGACTTTTGTTTGTCTTTTGATGGGGTGCAAATTGAAATTGAATTTGGCCGGGTTAAACACAAAAATCGCCCCTTCAATGGCGTCTCCTCCTCCTCCCCCAACGCCGTCGCTTAACGCTCTCACATAAAAGGCAAACATTTGCAGGAAGCGCGCCCGAAATATTTCAGCCACATAAATCATAACAATGGCCATATTGTATATGTAAAACTGCATGTAACAACGGCCACTGCAGCTGCATGTCGCCCTCGAACGAGCGTGTGTGTCTGAGTGTGTGTGCACCACAAGCAAACAAAATCAAAATCAAATGCAATATAAATCTGGCCCAAGCACTCGGAGAATTCGCGCCAGATGCTGTGGGACACCCAGACACCAGAGAGACAGAGAGATAACTCCATGTGACCTATGGCGAGAGAATGACCGATCGCCGATTTTTAAGGGGTCTCTAAGCTGTGGTAAAAATTCTAGTGAAACCAAAACCATGTTATACATAGCTTAAAGGACAAATAAGGGTTTTTATTCAAAAATTGGGTAGGGGTAAAGTCATTATAGTATAATGTTTTTTTATTAAGTCATAAAATGAAAGAAACTCCATATCCGGAACTTATTTTTGTATATTTATTAAATATATTCCATTTTCAGAATTATTCTTCATACCTTCCTATTATGTTTATAAATATATTTCACTTACACGCTTATAAACTGAAAATAAAGTACTTAAAAAAATATTAAAAAGTATTTAATACCATTTAATGTAAATAATCTCGCAGGAAAGAGCATCGCCACAGCGACCTCGCTACAAACTAAATATAATTTTCACTTACAATTTGTGGAAGCAATTTTTTTTTTTTGTTTTTTGGTAAAAAACTTTCCCCCTCCCTTCTTCAGCCCACGCAACTCGAGCAATAAATTGTCAATTTTTGAAATGTTTGCCATGTAGGCGAGGGCAATTTTATGGCCATTTCGGAGCTGATTTAATGCGCTAAGCGAACGGGATTAGCCGGGCTCGTAAATCTGCAGTTAGATGGGGCGTTATGGTGGCAAGCGTGCTGGCATGGCACGGCGGCATCTCATCCCCCGGACAACCGCCAACCGGCAGTCGACACTCGACGCGGCCTTTTTCATAATTAAGTGGCGCATTGTTGCAGCCCGGAGGCAGGGGCTGGGGCGGGATGGATTCCTTGTAGCATCATTAAGACACGTGGGCGGATCATCTTCTTAACAGGCACTTGAACATCACACGGCGAGCTGAAAGTGCAATTTGCGTTGACAACATAAACAGCCGTGGGTTAAGAGGGAGGAGGGGCCTGTCTTCTTTTGGATGTTGCAACGCCAGTGACTCGAGTGCAAGTGCACGGGAAAAATATGGGTGATAGAGGTAAATGTTCCACAATTTGCATTTCTAAATTGTATTTAAATAAATAGAATAAGGAATGTATATCCAAGGATATTTCCTTAAATCTTATTGTATTGTATTATAGTAATCATTTGATATAAGTTCGAAAAGAATAAAGTTTAGGAAACAAGAAATATATTTATGATCTATAAACAATTTATAGAAGCACAGGATAAATTTAAAAATTTTTATTTCGCGTGCACCGCCAAGGATATGCCGCGGGGAAGCTGCTCTACATGCATAGAATGCAGAAACGAGGAGGAGCAGCGAGGCTTCCGAACACGCTCTGTTACCCACTTGGCCCGCGGGCCCCGTCCCGATTTTCTCAGCCGCTTTCCGAGGATGAGCTCGAGGATGAGCACGCGGTTGAGCCAGCTGAAGGGCCTGCATACGCTTAGGCACAAGGCCACCTAGAAACTATCCAAGCAGATTTCTTTGCGCCCGAAGCGCCCACAGCGAATGCCATTATAAATGTCGGAAAGTTAAGCAGCAAATGCATGAAAGTCAAGTGGCGGTTTGTTATTTCTCTCTCGTCCTTCTCGTCCTTTTTGCCGCTCTCCAGCACAATTAGAAGCGCCCTGCTCTGTCCCTGACTGCTTCATATTTCATAGCGAAATGCAAAAACGGAAGGGAAGCGAGGGAACTACAAGTGGTTAGCTAACCAGCAACAGTGGAACTGTGACAAAACACAGCAAAGGACATGTGTAAAGCAGACTGTCAGTGGCCGCCAGGGAGGGGGGGACACAAAAAGCTGGAGCTGGATACAGGAAAAACAACAGTCAAGGGAGGAAACATTAACAACAAGTCATGTCGAGAACGTCACCGGCATTGTCTCCTCCGGACGCTGGGGAAATGGATCTTATATTAAATCAGGATGCAATATTGTGTCAGAGCTGAAATATATTTTTGTATAGGTTTGACAACCTAATTTCTGTAGTGCTCGTTTATTTTAATATCAGGGCTTACCAGAGCACTTAGTCAACTTGGAATCATCAGTTTAATAGTGTAAAACAATTAGCTATCGAACAGTGTTTTCGGGAAGTCTCGTTCAGTCCCTTTGTTTTGAATTTGGACCGAAAGGTGATCGTGTTAACGGCAAGTGGACGAAATTTAATAAATTGAAACGCCTTACATGCCGAGCCCGCCGAGGCCGCCCATTCCGCCCATTCCTCCCATTCCGCCCATAGCCGCTCCGGCAGCAGCGGCCTCGTCCAACGGCATCTCGGTGACCACGGCCTCGGCGGTGGTCAGGAGCGAGGCGACACCGGCGGCATCAGTGATGGCGGTGCGCACCACCTTGGTGGGATCGATGATGCCGCGCTCCATCATGTTGCCGTACTCGCCCTTCAGCGCATCGTAGCCGTAGTCACCGTCCAAGATCTCCACCTTGGCCACGACCATGGCCCCATCGACGCCCGCGTTCTTGGCAATTGTCATGCAGGGCATGCGCAGGGCCCGGCGGATGATCTCTATGCCCATGTTCTGATCCTCGTTGGCACCCCGGATGTCGTTCAGCTTCTGGATGCAGCGCAACAGGGCGGTGCCGCCGCCGGGCACGATGCCCTCCTCAATGGCCGCCCGGGTGGCGTTGAGGGCGTCGTTAACCCGGTCCTTCTTCTCGTTAACCTCCACGTCGCTGGAGCCGCCCACGCGGAGCAGGGCCACGCCCGAGGAGAGCCGGGCCAGCCGCTCCTGCATCTTCTCCTTCAGGTAATTGTTGGTGCTCTCCTTGATCTCGTCGCGCAGAAACTCAACGCGCTTGTCTATCGCCGCCTTCTGGCCGTTGCCCTTGAGCAGCATTGTGTCGTCCTTGGTGACCACTATTTCACCCACACGCCCGAGGTCACTCAGCTTGACGTCCTCCAGGCGCACCAGGTTGCCCTCGTCCCCGAACACGATGCCGCCGGTGGCCACCGCCATGTCCGATAGACAGTCGTTCCGATTGTCCCCGAATCCGGGCGCCTTCACGGCGCACACCTGCAAGCCGACCTTCAGGCGGTTCACCACCATCGTGCTCAACGCCTCGCCCTCCACATCCTCGGCAATGATGACCAGCGGCTTCCGCTGCGCGTTGGCCAGCTCCAGAGCTGGCACGATGCTCGTCGCGGACTTGATCTTCTTCTGGGAGAAGAGCAGCAGGGCGTCCTGGAACTCCACCTTGGCCCCCTTGGCGACATTGATGAAGTACGGCGAGATGTAGCCGCGGTCGAACTTCATGCCCTCGATAACCTCCAGCTCGTCGCAGAGCGTCTTGCCGTCCTTGACAGTGATGACGCCGTCGCGGCCCACCTTCTTGATGGCCTCGCTGATCAGGTTGCCAACGGACTGGTCCCCATTCGCCGAAATGGTGGCCACCTGCATGATCTCCTCGGGCGTGCTGACCGGGCGAGACATCTTGCGAAGATTCTCCTTGACCGTCTCGATGGCCAGCATGACGCCGCGGCGGATCTCCACGGGATTGGCGCCGCGTGAGATCTTCTCGAAGCCCTCCTTGGCGATGGCGCGAGCCAGAACGGTGGCCGTGGTGGTGCCGTCTCCGGCCTCCTCGTTCGTGTTGTTGGCCACATCCTGGACCAGCTTGGCGCCGATGTTCTGGAACTTGTCCTTCAGCGCAATGGACTTGGCCACCGTCACGCCGTCCTTGGTGATCTTCGGCGAGCCCCAGCTCTGCTCGATGATCACGTTGCGCCCCTTGGGACCCATGGTCACGGCGACGGCGTCGGCCAGCACGTCCACGCCCTGGAGCATCATCGCCCGCACCTCGGGCCCAAATCTCACATCCTTGGCATAGGAGCGCGACTGCCACAGCTGGCAGCTGATCCTGGCACTGCGCCGCAGGCTGGACGTATAATTGGCGGTCAGCATGCGAATCATTATGAGCTAAGGATGGGGAATTGTAGTTGGTGGGTAATGGGTTACCTTCTCGTTCACTCACCTGTATTTGCGTTTTTCAGATAAATTCGTAAGCAATGTTGACGCTTGGAAGCTCAAATGTGAAATGTGGAAAAGCCTTTAATGTGTCACAAAGTCTTGAAGTTCTGGATGTATTGCTCCAAGCCTACTGCGTTTTGGCAAGAGCTGCTAAATAAAGAGTGTTCAATTTTTTAGTATAAGCACATGAATTAATTCTCATGGCGTTTAAGAAACTGAAGCTTTAGATTATAAGTTTTATCAGGAAAGATTTTAAGGACAAAAAAATTCTGGGCACACTGTGCAGTAAAGGATACACACTTGGAGTATGACCAGGTGTCACAGAGCCGAAAAATGCACAGAAAGGTGAGCGAGAGAGGGAAGTCGGGCGCAATAAGCTAAGTTTGCAGGAAGAAGTTGTCTCAGTTGTTGTCAGTAAAGTTTTATATAATTTTCTATCATTGTGTAAACTAATATAAAATCAAACCTATCATTATTAAAAATATTAAAAATGTATATTCATTAAAATGGAATAATATATATCAATGGTTGCGTTCACAAGAACAACATGATAACTGATCACTGATGGATTTCATACGATAGAACATACCAGAACAACTTGATCACTGATTACTGATCCATCACTAATCAGTAATCATGTTGTTCTGGTGAGCGCGACCAATTTCTCCCTAACGCTACTTAGATCATGGGTCGGCAGCGTCCTATACAGTGTGCATAGGAAAAATGTCGGACAGCGCTGTCGGCACACGAACACTGTAAGAGCTTCGTAGCATCTTTGGGGCTATGTAAAAACCAGAGACCGAAAATAATGATTATTTCTATATTTTTATATAAAAAAAATCACTGACTTACAATTAAGCTACGGAGACATCAATCACACCATTATTATTCTTATTGGCCAATTGTCGCATGTTCGTCCAGATTTTTAAAATTTCAATTTTTTTTCCTTCGAAAATAATGTTTACTTTTGACTATTTTATAAAAATCAGGTAGTAATCGTTAAAGCTGAGCAAAAAAAAAAAAAATTGAACTTGCACACAGGTAGAGCCAGCGTTCGGAAGCGACAAAATTGCCTGCTTGGTACACTCCATTTTAGGGAGGAAAGTAGGCGTCGAAGTCTGGAAGTTTAAAACGTTTAGGCGCACAAAAAAAATGTTTTTTTTAACCGATTTTAACATATTCTTATAAAGCAAAACTTCACTGATGAACGAGCTCAAGATTTTATACAAGCAACTTCTGTGAATAAGCCCAGAAGAATTATTTAAAACTCTTGGGAGTGTTATTGCCTTGATTTTCGTCAGAGTGAAAAGAGATACAATATGTATATTGCAGCGATCCAAAATTTTTAGTATCTTTTAATTGGAACATTATTTTTTTAATAACAATTAATTCCCATGTCGGGCTGAACTTCGGCAGCGATTGTCATGTGGTTCTTGTCCCGGGGGGCATATTGGATCCGTTACAATTAATCTAGGTGCTGCATTGATTTCGAGCACATTTCCTGCTAGTATAAACAGCATTGCCAAAAGTAGTCCGTAAAGCCGCATCGGTTGAGGTCTTCTCTCGTCGATAGTTAAATCACAATGAAGCCATTTTCAAAAATGCCCTTAGCTTTTATAGTCCATAATTTTAAGCTGATTCGCATGCATATCCGATATGATTTAAGGGCTTATATAACACAAGAATTTGTCAGGGTCTTGTAATAGATTAGATGGTCTGTGACACCATAATTTATATTAAGTTTTTATTTCTATGTGTATTTTAAGCAATTGACGCTTGTCATTGAGAATTTTACATCATGCCACAAAGGAGTATTTTGTACCGGTATATAGGTATATACCCCAGCTCAGATCAGAAGGTAGGTTTCACCGTCTTACAGTTAAAAGATACTTTTGGGGTTCTTTTTGCAAACATTTTTATTATCATGATAAGAAAAATGGAGCGTTAAAATAGTACGCCACCTTTATACGATACTGATGGACTACTGCTGGCATATATCGATGGTTGAAATATCGATAACAAACACAAAAGGAATATAATTATTAATACCGAATTCAGTGGAATCCTTAGCTGTTCTGTGAGAATTTCTTGATTATAATGTAGCTAAGAATGCAGCGTGCCGTACTGCAATTGCAGAGTGGACGAAATTGATTTAACAACCCGCCTTTTCAAGAATAGGAGGCGCCCATTAAATACAATTTTTTTTGACGTAAAGCGCAAAGACAGGCTCAAAGGCGATAGGTTCCAAGTCGAATAATTTTTAGGACGGCGTATGTATCATGAGCGTTCACCAGAACAACTTGATCACTGATTACTGATCTATCACTAATCAGTAATCATGTTGTTCTGGTGAACGCGACCAATGAATGTGGTGCTAAGCATCAGAAAGTACAAAGTTGGGGTACACATTCTACAAAACATCGAAGAACACTCGAAATAATTTGATTTCTTTGATTTACTAAAAGATTTCAATTGTCTTAGCAAAGTGTCAATGTAAAGTCGAATTAAACCACTAAAGCTTGTATTTTTCTTTGATGTTCCATTATAGCAAATTTAATTTGCAGTTGAAAGTCGAAATCCAAGCTGGAAGGCGAGATATATCTAAGGCAATCAAATAGACCGCTCCTCCAACCCATGCCCCATCGAATTCAGCTATCGGAGAGACAAAGCAAACTTCTGGTGGAACTAAAGCCCCTATCCCACGACCATTTACCTGGGCGACAATTTGTAACCGAAAAGTGAAAACCATTTAAATAGTCGTAAAAATGTGCGACGACAGCGACCGAAATACAATAAAAGCCAAAGTGGAATGGCTTTTCCACCCCTTTTTCTCCGCTTTCCACCGCTTTTCCACCCGAGAAACATAAGCTCTTCGCCGGGGTATCGTTCGCTAGTCGCTGTCAGCTGCGCTTACAAGTGCGCGGGCAAATTGAAAACTGTTAAGGCAACGTAAGGCGAGGCGGCGGCCAGGACACCAGACATCGAGGACATCGAGGACAACGGGAGGATAGCGACAAATGGCGGCGCTTGTTCATGAAAATTTAAATTGCAAAATGGGCTCAAATGGGTGGGCGACTCTGCCGACGTTTGCTAATATTTGTGTTTTAATTACCTGGAAAAGTGTCACGACAGTCTCCGGCTGAGCTTGGAGTTGAGTGCAAATTTGCTGCCAACCTGTGACAGCAGATGACGCTGGCCAATAATTCCAAGACACTGCCTTCTTGGAATTACATTATGCCTTCGAGCTTGTAATATTCAGAAAAGAAACTTTGACAGAGTGCACATTTTCCTAGAATAATAATAATATTTCACTATCCCAAACAGGTGATTAAGCGCTAGGCTCTGGACTCTCTGATTTCATGAACCAAAGAGCGAATGATTGATATGCAAGCCCCGAGCTACTAATGTGAATCCGAACCCTATCACCTTCGAGGAATATAAATCTGCCTCCTTCGGGCTCAAGCTCAAGTCCCAACTGATGCATCTGATTCAATTACAAGAGCCATCGAAAATGAGCCGGCATTAATATTACAACAGAACGCTGACCCATTAAGGCCAGTTGGGACTCGAGCAAGGACCAAGGAGCGCCCACGCATCATTAGGGAAATGGCAACGAAATTAAAGGAAATTAGCAGCTGACTGGAGATGGCAAATGAGGCGCATTTATTTGAATGTAATCCATTATGAAATCGCATAATGAAGAGATTAGCCCACGCATACGGGGCGCAATTAATAAATGACCCGGCAAAAGGACAGGCCAGGACGAGGGCTGTCCGGCCGTTTGCGTGTGAAGCTCGCCAAGAAATCCAATAAATTAGGCAAACGGTAATCATTAGTTTCATTCCAAACATTCGTATATATATGTATATATATATATATGCGACACAGACAAATAAATCAGTTAAAGTTCAGTGATAATTATATTGAAGGCGGCGAAGTAATGGGACAATAACTCAGGGGCCACAATTGTGATGGAGCAGCTGGCCGCTTATTAACCCATTGACGCTCGGCTTTTGTATTAACTCCCTCGAACAATGTTCGCCCAAAAGGCTTTGCACTTCATTTAACTTCTCGCTTGGCTTTCCCAGGATCCCGACGTCCAAGGACGTTCCCAGGCGCGGTTTCTCTTTTCGTCGGCCCCCTCTCATCGATAATTAACCGCAAAAACTTGGCACGCAACAGGGAAAAGGGAAAGGGAAAAAGGAAAACCAGCAAAATCGGAAAGGGGCAACGGCAACGAGCCTAAGCATAAAGGGGTTAATGGCATGGCACAAAGTTTAATTAAAAATACGTGCGGCGGCTGGCTTTGTTAACTTAAAGTGCCAGCCAAAATCTTGCCAAAGTTGAAAGGAAAATTGTAAGCGGATTTTCCCAGAAGGTTGATTAGTTGATTGGTTGGAAAAAAGGGTAAATTATTATTTATAGATATGGCTTTAAAAGGGGCCTTGATAAAAGGCAAGGCACTGAAGTGCAATATGAACAATGGATAATTGTTAGAAAATGGAAAGTAATTAAGATGCTTTGGATTTAAATTTTAAAAATTTCGTAGTCCTTGTTTTTAATATTAATTTACCCATGTAAAACCACTGTACCATTTTAATAATAATTTTGGGAGTATTTAAGATTTGAATGCATGAAATTTAAGGTCTGTCTATATGCATATGATGAGGGACAACCCCTTTAAATTATTGCTTCAAGGCAAGAGATCATAATTATTTGCATAGGAAAGTTCTTAGTGCGCTTTGTCACCTACATGGTCCCGGTACTCACTGCAGGAATCGCAGGATTTCGAGCTCTGGCCCATAAAGGCAGGCTGCACACGTGGTCAGCACATCCCTCCCACCATTTAGTCCCGCTCACTCGTGGCTTTTTGCAGTTGGCTGCACATTTTGATTAGCCGGGGGCCTCGGCTATGGTGTGGTTTTTCGAGGGGTTTTTAACAATTGCCCAGCTGCGAGACACGCGGAGAAGCCACCTCCAAGCCCTCCTACAAGCCCACACACCGCCCGCTGTCTGGGCCTGCTCACATGAGCCGGAAGCGCATTATAAAGGGCATTTCCGGTATTTAGGTTAGGTCGCCGTGTTCGGGCCGTGCTTGGTATTTATAGTTCGTCGAATTCAGGGAGGTCAGGTGGAAAAGGTCACACTCCCAGCCGGCGAAAGCATCGCGTGTGTGACGGCTTTCGGCATAAGAAATGAACTGGGGACGATGGGATTCCAACTTTACACTTTATTCCCTTCGGCAGGCAGGAAGGCGGGAAGGTGGATGGGGGAAAAAGTTACCCAATCAAAAATTATGCTGTCTGGGCGAATGAAAAACAAGTTCCGAGTCCAAGATGCAGTGCGTCGTTGGCAGTGCGAGGCAATCATAAGCCAGGCAAGACACATCCCAGAAACTTTTATTCGGGGCGAGAAAGTTTTGTCTTAACCCAGTCATCGCTTGCCCGCCAAATGGCGAAAAAATGGGGAGGAAACGAAGTGGGAACTGTCCAAAAAGTGTTTTAGGTTAAGCGCAAACTTTCGCACACAAACGATTTTTGACGGTCATTTTAATAAATTGAAAACCGGCGGAAGGGATAAGACAGGGGGACGCTGGTCCTGGTCCTGGTCGAGGTCCAAAATCGATAGGGCGACGGACGATTGCAACTTTTGGTCCTTCCTGGCCGACATTGTTTGGGCAGGCTCATAAAATCTGTTTACGGGCTTATAAATAAGCGATGCGATTTGTTTTTCTTATAAAACTTTTGCTTCTTCCTGCTGCTACGCCATAACTTATGCATGTCAAGGACCTCGAAACTAAACAAATCTGGGCTCTCGGATCAGCCAGAATGTCTTCTTCATGGCCAAAAAGTTTTTAACATTTTTATTGAGTTTGCTTTGTAATTTAAATTGTTTGTCCCCAACTTGTTGACACGACAGAGATACGAGAGGCTGCCTAACCAAGTCGGGGTGCCGGGAATGCCGGCCTGGGCAAAGGATTCCCTGCTGCCAGATGACAGCATAAACCAATGGCATTTTATCTCTCCCAGTGACTTTCAATCAATCGCATCAGTGTTCATTGTAGCGTCTAACAATTTGTTGTCTGCCTGGTTGCCCTCACCCTCTCCCTAACATGCACACACTCCCACCGAGGCGATGGAATAATCGAAGCTTTAATATAACCGTCAGCGACAGCCACGAAGTGGGCAACCGGGGGAATCCACTGGCAGAGAGTCGGAGAGCTAGAGAGCTCGAGAGCTGAAGGGAAGCGATATCCATATGTGGCTGTGTGCGGGGAATATGATAAAAAGTGCACTCAATACCTAAACCCTTCCATTTTTTTTTCTTTGGAATGCCACAACCCTTCAATTTTTGCACAATTGCTAACATCAACGTTGTTCGCTTGCCACGGGGCGTATACGTTATGCGCATTCCAAGAGCACTGTGTGGCATCCTTCTGAACGAGGTAACCAATTAAGCGCGAGCGAAGAAATTAAAGCCATACCAATAGTGTATTTCAAATAAGCTTTTGTCGGATTCATATATTACACAAGTATAATTAACCAAATCCCATTACATTAGATTAAGATGAGGCTTATGATGTAAGTAATTTGAACTATAGGCAACTCTAAGGTCATCTCAAAAATCATAAGAAGAAATGAGTTTCAAGACTTGAAATGTAAGCCCAAGTAATCAAACCATCAAACATCTTGATGTAAGTACTCTCTGTTCGTTATTCTTACTCAAACAAATTCCACAAGCCCCAAGTACTTCCCCTGCCCCACCTTAATGCAGATAAAAAATCTCTTTGCAATTGTCTCCTCAGAACATCTTGTTCGTGTGTGTGCAGGGACAATAACAACATAATTCATTTTGTCACTTGTATCTGCTCGTTATTAAATTGTTTTGTGAGCCACCTCTTACCGCCCGTCGTGGGCCCTTTGCCCTCGCCTCGCCGTTTCTTTCGACAGCTTCTGGCTGACTCGCTGCTGGCATAAGAAATTTATGCAAATTATAATACACAAATACCCAAGTTATATTCGGAGACACAATAAACAAGGTCTGTGTGCCAGGCCGGGTGCGAAACAAAGAGGAGCGGCAGTCAGGAGCAGCATTAACTCGGCCAGGCCTGCATCCAGCGGTTGGGCTCTTGGGCTTGGGCCGGGAGTCCTGGCGTCCTGGCGTCCTGACATAATTGCAACGACTGCACGAGGGCAGGATGCTCGCCTCTGTGTGTGCGCTTTAAGGCAATGTGCTCGGAACGAGTGTATGAAGTCGAGAAGTTGTCAGACATAATTGAAACAATTGCAATTGTTGCCGCCTCTTCAGCACTTCTTTCTCGCCTCGGCATTTCATTCTTTTCTTTTGTCGGAGGGAGAGGCAGGCATGAAATGCCATTCCCCAGCGAAGCTGATAATTATGAAGTACACTGAAGCATTTCAGTATTGTTTGCCCCGAGAGAAAGTGGGGGGAATCCCCAGCCAGCACTGTGCGGGGATTGTTGCGAAAAATACTTCAAGTTATTGGAAGAAGAAATTCATGATTGTGTAAGATATTAAGATGTAATTTATTTACATTTTGATTAATCGAATAATAAGTATTTAAGTTTAGAGAATTTAATAAAAATCGTGAAGATAATTCAAAGAATTATATCGTGTAACAAAATATTTAATTTAGTTAATACTTGAAGACAGATATCGGTAAAATAATCAAGGTTCTAAAGCTCAAAACCCTACTCTTTTTTATAGCTCAAAAATATAATTCTACGCTTCAATATTTTCTTAACATTATCATTGATTTTGTTTTTTCAGTATTTCCAAGTACTACAAGGCAATCCCCCAAGGACATTCCCATTTACCTTGGCCCCCAATCGACTAACCGTTCTTAGGATAAATTTCCCACTAAATTTTCCCTAGTGTAGGCTGGCGCAGTCGACATTAGACAACTGGCAACAAGTCCCAGCCCCAGCAGTCCGCGCCTAAGCCTTTTCAGTGTTCTTCCTATTCAATAATCCATTGGCTGGCTGCCAAACAGTTGGCAACTCGGAAGCCATTCCGGCGATTATGAATAATTTTCTGCGGCCCTCTTGCTCGCTCTCGCTGAATCGCCGCTTTATATATAGTATTTTCCGCTATTTTTTGTTGCTGGCGCAATATAAAAATGCATAAATTGAAAATGAAACTTGAACTTTATGGAGCTAATTGAAGGCTGGCAATTTCAGAAACTGGCGGGTCAGCTCGAATTGATGGATGGCTGAGAGCCAGGGGGACCTATTTTGGAGACGAGTATGGGCGTGGAAATAGCCGAAAAAAATTCAATTTGACTTTTGGCTGCCATTAAATGGAAAAGGATCAGCACAAGCAGCAGCAGCAGCAGGAGCAACAAAAGCATCAGTGAAAAATAGTCTGTGGGTGTTGATTCAATTGCAGTAAATTTTTGCATTGAATGATTTCGGGCACAACAATTTTCGAGGGCAATTTAAATCGCACTCTCTCACACACACACACAGCCAGCCCAGCACTGGTGCAATTAACATTGATGGAAGGATGGCAGGACTTTCAGGATGGGGATTGGGAAGGCGCTTTGCGAGTGGAAGTCAATAAAATGCACAGCAATTGCAAATGTCGAGGCTTCAATCAAAGTGTCGATATTCGGCGGGGGAGGCGAGCCCGAATGTTTCCATGGCTGTTTACTTAAGAAATGAACTAAAGTGTAAGGGCAGCTGGAAAAGCTCCAGAAATATTCATTTTAAATCAAGGCCGAGCCTTACATAATTACCTTTTTTGTTGATCTTCAGAAGTTGCTATTGTCTGCTGCAGAATGACTAATGTAAAACTGTTCACCGCACACCGAATCAGAATATTGGTATTTGTCACAATTTGCTTTCCTGGCAATGGAAATATTACTTGATGTTTGAGGCAAGGATTACTAGGAAACAAAAGTAATAGGTGGAAAAAATTATTCACATCAAATTAGAAATTATGACGGTAATTTTATTTGTAAATTGAAATTATTTGTGGTATTTTTCCTTACCTTATTCAGCTCTTTTCAAGGAACTGCTTTTTATGGCCACTTGGGAAACAATGTTTGATAGATGTGATTAGCTTCTTTTAATAATTTCAGCAAGTAAGACATTTTCCTTATACATAAATCAGACCCAAAAGTCTGAAGACAGCACCCCGTTAGCTAAAGGCCCCCTGAAAGAATGTCGTTACCTTTGGCATAAATTATAAAAAAAATCTATGTCGAAGGCGTAGGGCGGCAGGAACATGTATGCTCGATAAATAACTCAAATCACGTTCGGTAAATGCTTGCAAAATGCTACAACAAAAACTGGTCCTTATTTCCATTCCGCTTGCAACCCTTCTGGCCTGCTTTGGAAGTCGATGCAAATCTTTTATTGACAGCACGTTCCGCATGTAGACAGACATTTTGTACACGTTTATCGGGCTCATTTTTACTATTTGCATTTATGTGGAATGCGTTGTTGAGCGAGCATTTTTTCAAATGGTATATATCAGCTATATCCCTGCCCGCCGGGGAGTGAGTTTCCATTTAATTGCTTTCATTTAAAAAATAACTTGATCGAAATATGTAAGTTTTTCTTGTTTTCACGGGCCAACACATGGTTTTTTTCACACTTTGCTAATATCCGAAAGCGGTGCTCACAAAAAATATAATTCTCCCAAATGGCATTCGAATGATTTTACCAGCATTACTTTTATGGAACTCGAACACATTACCTGGCAATAGAAATGCATTGATTGATTGAACGATTTTCGCCAGAGACGCATCACGTCTCTTGCTACAAGTGCTTCCATGTCTTTTATGTGGCTTTTATGACGGTCTCGTAATAAACGAAGTCTTACCCATGTCATTACAATTAATTTTCATTTATTGTCGGTGATTTCGGACAGTTTAAGGGGCGAAGAAGGCGTTTTCGGATGGCGTCAACAAATCTGTTCAAGCTTAATCGTAAAATAAATATAAATAGCAGGGAAAAACAAAAACATATTTACCTAACGACAGTAGCTGGGCATGGCGAGACATTGTTAGTCAGGGAAGAGGCAAAGAGCCATGGTATTGCGTTGCTAAAAATTATATAAGGGAGTTATTAAGCTTATTTTTAATCTTTTCTAAAACAAATTTCCTGACCTAATTAAGGTCTTAAATTTCGATATAACCTTGAGTTTACAATTCTATCTATATTTTCTTAATTTGAAGCTTTCCTTTAACAAATTGCACAGATGATTGCAGCTTTATTTCTTCTCCGCCTGTGGATAAGCTTATTTCGCTTTACGGCTTAATGCACTAATTGACGCCCACATATGACAAAATATAAATATAAACAGTCAGCCCGTGTGCGAGGGGATAAAGCTGTGAAACCGAGTTCAAGGGGACATGCGAACGCAGATCTGCCAATGTTGATATATGGACGCCCGAGTATATTAAATGCCATAACGCAAATATTTGTATTTTAAATATTTTGTATTTTTTCCTTACTCAAAAACTAGAATGGATCGGAGTTTATAAAAATATATGCACTTAAGCACTTACAGTTGGCGATGGATGCAATTGGTAAGCAGTGTGGCGTGAAATTCAATTTGTCATCCAACCCACAAAATAAATATGAATGTTCAATCTTATTTAAGCCTGGGGATAGATTGAAGTTTGGGAAAAAATATAGAAAAAATAATATATTTTATTAAAAATTAATTTTTTTTAGATAGTATTATAATATGTAGAATTTTTTAGTATCGAAACTATATCGTGAGCTGGCACTGGAGGGCAAGAGGATGATGCGCAAGGGAAGCTTTCCCTGCACCAAAAAAGACGAGTTCACCTGCGTGGATAAGGTATGTGTCTGTGAAAGACCGGATATGTGTAAGCGTGAATAAATTAAATTTAAATTTTAAGTCTGAATTGTAATTTGTAATTATACATTCGAAATTTCCATCAGTAAACCTATTATACTGGGTTACAAAATAGTGCCATATGTAGCGCAAATTTCAAAATTCTTTTGGAAAGGCAAGTTAATAATTAAGCGAGCATTTAAAATTCAGCCAAAGGTAATCTCCAGCAATTAGGAACCAATGGACTTTTTTGCTACAGCTAGAATGTGGGGCTTCATCGGATTTCATGGTGCAGGCTTTTGTCCTGGTCCCTTGCCGGTGAAGTGGTCCCACATAATGCGTTTTGACTGCAGGCGAACGCCAAAAACAGCAGCTGAGCCAGCAGTACCTGAGTCAGCAGGGCCTATATCAACCATAGACAGGTGGGCATTCGTATTCCCCCCGAAAGGAGCCCGCTCGATGGCTGGCATAATGCTGATGTTGTTGTGGTCGTGATGCGAGCTAATGAAAATGACTACCACAGCTGACTGGCTAATTATGGTCGAGGCTGAAAATGGCGAAAATCAGAAGTGAAAAACGAACTTTGGTCCGGAAATGAGCCCCATCACTCATACGCCGGGTGGGTTTCACTTACAGCTGAGCCGACAAACGGAGCTCGAGCCGACTGTCTACCAAAAGGACTCGCAATTGACGGATGTCGAGGGCCTGGGCCCAGTGGCCGCCGGCCGAGGGTGAGACCTTTGTTTACTCCACGGACCCCAGCATCGCTGTGTGCAATCAGACGGAATATTTCGCGCTCCAAGTCGCCAGCCTTGTGGAAAGTGTTGCCTTAAAGCGCGGCTCCGCTTTCCTTTGTGGCAGCGCGAATGCCTCTATTCGGCCCGCTGCTTTGCATTCTGCCACCCACCGAGCGCCCTGGTGTCCTTATCAAGTTGGCGCCTTGCTGGCAACCGAAACCTGCTCCGGCCGGGCAAACTTTTTAGTATGCCAACCAGAATCTCATCCCGCTTTTGCTATACCCGGTACTTGGTATAGTTTAATGGGGATACTGAATTCATGGTTATTTATAAACAAGTTTTTTATGAAGATCTGATACGGATTTAATGATAACTCTAAAAGGTCTAGAGAGGCATTCCCCATGCCCGAGGAAAATCAAATCAAGCGCTTTACCTTCTCATGTGTGAAAATAAAAGGTTGTTCGACTTCCTAAGAGGTAATTCAATTTTTAACAATCGACAAATTGATCAACAAAATAGCACAAGGAGAAAATAATATTATTTCTTCCTCTGAGAGTTTTGTTGGGTATTTTATGGTCGTGGTCTCTATAATGGCCTTCTTATTTCTTTTCGCTTGCTCCTATTTTTTGGCATCGTCATCATTGCAACTTCATTGTCAAAGTTGGACAAGACGAAAAGCGCGCAGGGAGGGCGGGAAAGCGAAAAACTGAAAGCTGAAAGTAGGAGTGGCAGTGGAATTGGGAAACTGCAAAGAAATGCTCAAAAATTGCGTGGTGCAAATACTGGGAACGACATCGAGGCTGCGGCCTGCCAGCTGGGCGCTAATTATATGTAAATAGCTGGAACGGAACCGCTGCTCAAGGTGCCAGATAATTGGCCCTCATGCCGCTGCAAAGACAGCTGGCAGCTGTAGTGATCGGCAGGCTGCCTGCAAGAGGAAACTGTCAGCACGTGACACATTTCACTTTGGCGCCTCCCCAACATTCAGCTTCTCTGGGAATTCACGGAATTTAAAGACTCCGGAAAGAGAGAAAATACACTGCCTTAATCCCACAGAAATACTAATAATACAAGCAAGTTGAGTGCTCTAAAGCAGTGGCCATTTGTCAAAGTGTTCAGAGACTTAACCGATTCAGCTTTCCATATTGTTGTTATTGCTTCTCGAATTTAAATTTAAATTGGAGCAATTTAAAACCCTTTGCCAGGATAATTTGTGCCTCGAATTGAACTCGTTAGCTGCTTCACTAGCGATGCTCGTTGGAATGTGAATATTGGGCTGCAGCTCCATCCTGACACTTAAATTGTATCAAATGCAATGGCAATTAGCTCAAATGCTGTATAAATTCCTGTGCATTTAAGTCATTAGTGAGGAAAAATTTCATTACACTTTGCCGAGTTCGTGAGAACGCAATTCCCTCCGGTCTTCCGGTCCTCATTCCTCCCCTGGGAGGACAAAATACAGAACAGCATTCAAAAATTTCCCCAAAAAAATGCGTAGAAAATGACAAAATAAACGAGTGGTTGGGTGGGACTAGAAGGTTGGAGCTTCAGCTCCCTTTCCAGGATGCTCTCCACATGAGCGACAGCAACCAACACGTACGAAACGCATAAACATTCTTGCCTAAGTGAGTTTGTACATAAATTTTGGCTCAACTTGCGTTGCAGGATGCGTTACAAGGAGCCATTGGTGAGTGGCTCTGAGGTTGGGGGCGAACTGTGGGCGGGAAGTTATTCAAAAATCCATGGACTGAGTTCGGACTGAGCTAAGCTGGCTGACTCGGTTTCGGGTTTTTCTTTCTTATTTATGTAGCCGCAGGCAAATGCAGCTGCAGCCGGACTGCACTGTTGATGTATGTCCTTCAACTAGTCTCTCCTGTATTTTCGATCTGGTGGTTAGATGATTGGTGGTCCTGGCCAAGGAAATTGTAAACGATCAAGCTGATAACCAACTAAATCAGAGTAACTTGAATAAATATTTTCTGAATATTTTAGATGTATATAAATACATTGTTTGAAATATATAAAATAACCCTTAATATTTTCCTGCTTCATATTTGCTCTGGGAAGTTTTTGTGCTACTAAGATAATGGAAAGCTTAAGGAATTTGAATAGATATTTTCTGAATATTTTAGATATTCATTAATACATTGCTTGAAATATATAAAATAACCCTTAATATTTTTCTGCTTACTGCTTCCTGCTAATGGATAATGGAAATCTTAAAGAATTTCGCGTGAAATATTAGCAAGCAGTGCCAAGACGAACATGGCTTAAAATGTGTGCATTTAATTTACAAGCCTTCTAAGGCGATTAACAATAAATTTATGTAAACACTCTGCATACTTCCTTATTTACTTAAAAGACAAAATTCTGGATTTCAGCGATTTCTTGAATGAATACAAGTCGTTAGAAGAACTGAATTAATAATGAAATCCTGGTTGAATTACTCAACGATTCATGGCGATATCATTGGCTGTTTGCATTATGCAAGCATTGCCGGTCCTTTGAGGTTTGATGGCATTATCCGGACACCCACACTCACGCAGTCGAGGACGAAGAAGCAACTTTAGTAGCATACTTCCTGGCGTCGCGGCTTAAGAGAGAGAGAGGACGCGCGAAAGAGTGACGCTTAGTGAAAGAGAAGAGCAGAGAGAAGAGACGCCAGGCCGCGTTACTGACCTACATTAAGTAAAAATTTATTTATGCCGGCTGCCAAATTGGTTCTCCAAAGCATTGGCAGCTCCCCCCTCGGCTCCACGGCCCCTTGACTATGACGGATATGATTGTTGGTTGCTGGTCCCCGCCTTCCCGCCTTCCCGCTTCCCCGCGCCACTTGTAACTATTACACTCATTGTGGTTGCTGCTGGCTTTAATAATAATGGTTTGTAATTTGCATAAATAATGTTTGATTTTTGCATTGATGAGAGGCCAGTTCGCTGTGTGTGTCTGGGGCATTTTAAATGATTGAAGGCTGGTGAATGGCCGGCCTGTTGGCACGGAATTTCGGTTCAATTTCTGATTCTGCATATAAATCGATAAATTAGTAAATCGATAAATCACCCTAGCAGCCGCTGATCAGACTCTTGTTCGGGGTCAGATTCTAGTTGCGATACGGAGCTATTAGTTCGACTTGTGTTTACCTAACCCTCTGATTTCTTAACTCAGGACCCCGCTGTTAACAGAGCTAACAGAGCCGGACTCCTGTTGCGCTCTTTCAGGACCTGGCTCTCTCTTCGCCTTCGGGCCTCGGGCGGGTTCGGCCAATCGCCGAGTCCTCGCCGAACTCCACGAACTCCCAGCCGAAGGGTGTTCGGCCCTCGGCTGCCGATTACGAGACGGCGAGGACTTTGTGTAATCAGTGCGTGCTGCTAAGCAAATTAGTTTAGTATGGTTTTAGTGCGCAAAGCTGATGGACGCGCCAGCCTGCAGATCCTAGCCCGCCAGTGCCGACAGTTGACGCGTTCGCGATTCGCCCTCGAGACGAGTGAAGTTCCCAAGTTCCCAAGTTTCCACGCTCCCCAGACAGTGTCTCCGAGATGCTGAGATACAGCGCCCGGCAGCGTACGTAAGCAGGGGAACGGCAAAAACTAAATAAATAAATAAGTGCAAGACACAACTGGAGACGCTGGATGCCAACTTCAATTTGGTATTTCATTTTTCACAGCCCGCTTAACGCAAATTGCGCCGGTCCTGGCTCCTTGCTGGGAACTCAGGACTGGGTCCTTGCATTCCGTTTACCCCTTCTCCCCGTGGCCGATTGCATTTTTGGAGGCCCAGTCGAGCGCGGCTCATTAAATGGCTAAGAAAAATATATATGTGAGGACCAAAGGACCTACTGACGGACGGATTCACAATCACAGCATATTTGCCAGACTGCGAAGCCTGGCACTGGCATTTATGGAAGAGCCCTGGCGGCATTGTGCAGCTGCGGTGTTTTATTCGGGAATTTCACTTTGACTGTCACGCCAATTGAATTAATTAAACCGCGGAATTTAGGATTTAATTTGACATTTAATTATTGCAATTAAAAGTGGCCTGCAGAGAGCAGCCGCAACACGAAAAACGCCAACCGAACAGAGCAGATAAAACGATCAGGATTCAGGATTAGAGCCACGCAGGATGAAAGGGAATTATGGAAAATAGCTGGAAAAAAGCAAAATTACTTTCACAAGTTCTTGACAACAAAGCGCCATTTGACATTACAATTTCTTTGTGCTAAAAGCGATAATTAAAACGATTAAAAACAGTACAATACAATACAAGCCAGATTAAAGCTAACTAGGAAAATAAATACGTGCAGATAATACATGTAGACTATATTGTTATTTTAAATACCTCAAATTTAACCTCAAAAATTTTTTGTTGGGGCATTTAAGAAATTTATTCTTTTATTAACCATAATTTACATAATTTTTCCAATTCGCTTTATTATAAAAGGCTTAAATCATATTTAATCATATTTTTATAAAACATTTTTCTTGGCAGATTTGATACTGTTGTACAATTTTTTTTTAGATAAAATATGTGTTTTTGTTCTCCAAATTTAGTCTGTCCAACTGACCAGCATTAAGTCGATGAACTGTCGAGATCTCCCATTCTCAAACTGAAGACTCACAATTATTTCAGATGTGGGTAACTTCCATTATCATTGCCCACAGTCAATTATCATCCAAAATTATAAAGCAACAATTTTTTGACAGAACAGGATACCATTTGGTTTTAATTTTTAAGCTATAAATACTTATTGAATAGTTAAAAAATATTTTTAATAAATATAATAATAAATTTAAAAATATTTTTAATATTTTTTAACCAGTCCAATTTACTTCACTTTAATCTGTTATTATTATAAAAACTATCAGAATAGCTTTGACAACATTTACCAGCTACCTCTTAAAATTAACTTTGTATGCATTTTTGGTGATTAACCAAACGATATACATACATACAAATGAGATAATTATTACCATTCCTCAAAAGGTAATTACTTTCAATAACAAGTTTTAAAAATATTAGTTGGCTAGTAATAACAGGAAAAAAAATCAATAAATATTGTCTCTATATTGAGTATTAGTAAAACCAAATTCAAGACAATGGAAAGTTAGATTTGGAAGACAAGTTGGTCTTTCAGAGTGACGTATCATTGCATGCGTTAATTAACCGGTGGATTCGAGATATTGCCTCCATGGGCTTAGGGATCGTCCCACTTACCCTTGGCACTGATCGCAGACCCTGTCGTCCTTGCGGTGCAGTGGTATGGCTCGCTTAGAGCCATCACCGTTGTGGAGTAGAGAGCGACTGCTAAGAGTCCCAGTGGCAGCCAGTTCATCTTTGGATCTAAGGAGCGCAATTAGTTCAAGTTGTTCCTTGTTAGGAGCTTTGCAAAATTAGTCATGGCTGGAAGCGAAATGTTTCTTGTTTATGAGCGAAGCGAATCACAAATTTTGTTAGTGCACCCAACAAAAAATCGTCATAGAAACTATACTATTATTACAAGAATTTTATAATTAATTTATTATTAATTTTACCAAAATTAGAAAAATCTAACAGTAGTAGTTCAGACCAATATCCTAGTCAGATAAACATTTTAAGGAATAAGCAATCCTAAATTAATTAAAGAACATCGCTAGTGGAAGCGTTTTAAAAATGCTGCTCGCATTATGGACAGACCAAACTTAATATGGGTTCGCAGTAATTATTTGGTAACGAAGCAGCTGGCGCACATAATCGAGTTTTTTGCACCAGTAACACTTTCTGACAATATTTAGTTTGTTACTTTTTGTTTATGGTTTTCTAGGTCGAAAGCAGAGCAGAGCCGCGTAAAACTGAATTATTCGGACCCTCATCAAATGTCAGACAGGCGGGGGGATCGGAATAAAATTTGGCTTCGTTGTTACTACCAATTGCTAAAGCGCTGTTGGCCAGCGCTAATGAATAGGTGGGGGTTTTGTGCAAAACTATCAAATAAAACGGGTAGCCGACCACACAATTACACGCAATATTTTCGCACATGCACACCCCAAAACGAATTTCGAATAAACAACGTGAACACGAAATTTTTCCACTGAGCATATGTGAAATACACATACGATACAAATCATGCACCGGAAAAAATATGGCCAAGTTATTCACAAAGAAATAAATATAAGTCGTATAAGTTATTAGATAGGACAGTTTAAATTATCTTTTCTTAATGATATGAAAATGTTTCGGGAACTTTTTAAATATTTACCACACCAGAAAATATGTGATAATATTAAAAGTCAGCTTGGACTCTTATTTTATATATTAGGTAAATACAAAATATTTGTTTGTGACTTTATTTGTAATTTTAAAGTGTGCTAGACTTAATTATTCGATGTAATTACATCAGAATTCTATGAGAAATGGGATTAATCTAGGCTGTGAACTTCAAACGATTATTTTTACGATAACAAAAAACGACGGAACATTTAGGCTAATTAAAAAATTAGTAATTAATTTAATCAAAAGGGAAAAAATTTAAAATTTTACTTTTTCCAATAAATTAAAGAATTTCTTTGAAGTGTAGTGGCATGCCTTCCAATAAGCGACAAAAAATATGCGCGTGCAAACACACACGCACACACATTCGCACACCCGGTAGCTCACTCACGAACACACGGTGCCGCGGCCGCAGTGTGTGAGTGTGCGGGAAATATTTTATGCACTTTATGCGGCTTGGACGGTGCTTGCTGCTGGGGATCGCTAATTAGGCAATATGCACTTGATTGTGTTATAATCATTAAAACCGGAAATGCATGGCCAACCCATATCACACAAACGAGCCAGTGAGCTCGCACACATACACAGACACCAGCTCCTGCCTCCTGCATATGCTGTCAGCTGGCAGCGTACATTTCTCTGCAAACTCTCCTGGCGAGGTGAAAATATTTCAACAGAGTTTTGCGTTTCTATCTCATAACAAGATGGAGTACTTTGATTCGAGGACCGAAGCTTATAATACCCTGGTACTTGAGTTATTTCCAACCACATTTCAAGGATATGTGAGGAATATGCAGTTCAAATGTGTAAAAATATGCAAAATAATGTTTTATTTGTATTGAATATTATTTGCACTGCAATACAAATTGTTTTCTAGTCCATGTTGATTTCTGTGGCACCTCTGATAGTTTTGATTTTGCTAATCATTTCCTGAGGGATATAAGGATGTGCCAGCCTCGGACAACTCTAACACAGCCCTGAAAGGGTATAGAAACAAAACACACGAGTGGTGTAGAGGTGATTTGGTTAGTTTTACCTCAGTCTCGAACCTGCAGAGGGGAGAGAGTGGCCCAGCCTTTGGATTTTGCGAATATTAATTGCATTTTCGAGAGGCTCTTTAAAATCGAGAACCAAAAATCTGCAATTCTGCTGGGGTTCCCTGCCATTGGCCGAGAGTCACATCAATGGCCGCACAGGAAACGGAAGTGGGGAAAGCAAACACGTGTCGGAAAAATGGCTGCTTGCAACAATGTTGACACACACACGCACACAGACACACACTTACAGCCTGGGCCCGCATTGCATATGTAAAGCTGCTTGTAAGCTGGGCAATTTTTTATGCATTTATGCATTTTCATCCGCGCTGCAGCAGCTCCACTTGCCGCTTTTTATTAAAGTTTGCCGTTAAGAAAGGCGGAGGAACGCGGCAACAATCGGCTCGCCCCCTGCCCAAGCTGTTGCCCGTGCCCGAACGCCTTTTTGTAGGTTAATCAAATGCAAGGCGAAAAAAATACACATTGAGGGGAAAATGCAACTGCTGCGGCCACTGTGCTGCTGCGGCTGCTGCGCTCCTTCTGCTGGCTAGTTAGTGTGAGCGGGCGTTGGAGCAAACATTTTGCCATCTTTTTATATACGCATTTCGCATGGCTTGTTATATTAAAAGAAATTTCCCGACCGACGAGAGACAAGGCGGAGAAAAACGAGGAGCAGCCAGTGGCAACTGACAGGCGAGATGGACGGGGCTGTGATTTGATTTTTATTCCGAGCGATGCACAGCAGCAGCAGCAGCAGTGGACAGATGAGTTATGGCGAACGCTGTAAATGCACGTTGTGGCCGGGGCTCAAATTAATTAGATTGGCCAGAGTGACTCAAGATGTAGACAAATGCGGGAGTGCTTAGTTGGCACCAAAAATTAATTCCAAACAGAAAACACTCATGACACTTCGCACTTAAATATGGACATAATGGAAGCATATTATTTCTTCAAAATATTATATCTAGGAGAATATTTAAGAGAGCGGGACTCTTAGAGCCCCTATTATAGAAGTAATTATATTAGGAAGCCTGTAAATATTCATTACATATTATCTCATTATAAAATGCTAATTAAATAAACCAAAGAAGAATCGACTTCTCCCTTTGCCAAGGTGCAATATAATAATTTAATTCAGCTGCAAGCCCCGCTCACTTAGATTGCCAAAAAGGGTTCCAGGCAATACAGGCTGAGCTAGTTCAATTTAATGCTCTTTTTTGCATATTATCAGCGACAGCTACCCGGCTCCAAGAAGTTGCTGGGAGAGAGGAGATTCCTGCCAGTTCAGGTGACATAAACAAGCCCTTTATTTGGCATTCTGCTGCAGTTTTTGACACGCGAAAGTAGCAAAACGCTTGCACAAAAAGAATAACGAATGAAAGCGGCAAGGAATGCGGATAAGAGCAAAATACACAAGAAACGAGCAGGAATGTCATACTGGAATGAACCGACTAAGAGATACCTTGCTCTGACTAGGACAAAACTAAAAGAGAAACTATCTAAAAATAATACGTGACTCTTTTAATAGAGTTCATACCCTGGCAGGAATACAATATCCTCGCCAAGTGCCAGGTATAAAAGGAAATCGCGTGAGAAATATGAAAGCAGACAGAACAGGGGATAAGGCGAGGTAGATATGTATATATATATAGGTAAAATAATACAAGGCCCGAAGGGAGATATCATTTGTTATTTCATTTCCGAGACACGCCAGAGCAAAAAGCCGGAGAATGCAGGAGGAATGCCGGGGATTAGCAACTGTCATTGACAGTTGGAAATCATAGACGCCATTTAGCTGGGAGCTGGGACCTGGGAGCTGGGAGGAAATCGCTGGCCGCATTTCGTTGTTTGTCATTTAACGATTGACAGCTGGCGATAAACCGAGCGAGCGAAAGGAAACGGCACGGAAGCCTGGAAGCCGCCTGGCCAAGACAATGGCGGCAGGCAAACACACAATAAACGAAATAAAAACAGAGCCGGAGCCAAGACACCTCCCAGCCAGCCATCCAATAGAAATGTTAATGACGCAGCCGGGAAGGTGTCAACTGGGTTTCGGCCAAGATTGCATAGTTAGCCAGCCATCGGCATGGGCTTTTCGTGTCCTTTTCCACACTCTCTCGGCACTTCTCCGGCTATTTATCATTATGACGTTGTTTGACTTGGCGCCGGACAGATTTGCCCTGGGAGCGGCAGATGGGTCTCCGGGTCTCTGAGCTGTTAATCAAAGATAGCGCTCCGATGGCTGGAACAATGGGACGTAATGCGATGCTGAATGCCTCCTTGAGTGCATACTCTTGGGACTCCCCCTTCGGTGGGGGGATATCACTCATAATTTGGCCGAGAACTAAGTGTAATGTGAAATGCATTCTCCTTTTTATAGAGTTGCTATCCTTTTGTTAGTCGGGATATTTTAATTTGTAAATAATTATAAGACCTTTTTTACCCCAAGAATAGAATTTAATTCGGAATTCTTTTTAATCAAATTAACAGAAAAACTGGCCAAGGAAAACTATATTCCTCTCGGTTAAATACGTCACCAATTCAATCGTATATACAAACATGAATTCAGCGAACAGACACTCACTCAGCAAGTGCCACGCCCTCCACTCGTTCTGTTTTTTAGTCAATTACGCCCATAAATGTCAGGTCAGCCCGCTGGCCACGCCACCTGTCATCCTGCCATTCCGCCATCCCGCCACCTCTGACCCGCTCTCGGTGGTTTCGCTACACGCCAGCCGGTTAAGCCAATTTATTAAATACAAAACCATTTGTCACATTTCATTCAAGTTTTCAGCACACGCCCGTTATCGCTTTTATGCGGGCCGTTCCCCTTGCTCGGCGCTATCTTTATGATTGCGCCAGGTCAGAATCCCGCCAAAAAATGCCACAAATGGCCAGGGGCCACACAAAGGTGACAAAGCCCTGGGACAAAAGAATAACAATAACAGAAGTCAGTCTGGGATTATTCTCCATTAATTTCCACCTGGTCAGCTGATAATAAAGCGGCCAGGGATGATCCACGGCGGCAATAATGCCCAGATAATGCTCGCAGCAATATTAATAACCGAAATGGGCGACCCTTTTCGGACATTTCTATTGGGGGAAAGGAAAGGAAAGGTCGGGGCGGCGATTACGTCGAAATCATTGCCCGGGATCTGACCGCAATTAGTTGATTGCCAGCACTCAATTCCTTCAAAGATGGAAAGTGCTTTCAATTTCATAAGCGACCCAAGTGCCAGTGCGAGTGCGAGTACGAGTCTCCCCCGGAACTCGGTATCTGTCTCTAGCTATCTCGGGCACTCACTATAAGCCACACTCGACGGGAAATTAAACTTGTCCAAAAGTTTAAATGCCTTTCTGCCGCTTTCCGTTGCGCTGCGCTTGACTTTTGTTTTCAAGTTTCCTCGGATTCCCCGTTGGCCTGACCGAGTCCTGTGTTGCTTCCTCGATGCTCCTTCCTAGATGCTGCCACCCTTTCCCCGAGTTTGAGTTTTCTAATTTGCCCCGCTCTCGGCAATTAAAGAAAGCTCCGGCCCGCGCATACAGAATGTATGAAATGATACATATAGCTTACAGTATATATACTGAGTGGAGAGCAGACTGGCGGCTACAAAATGTTGCATGCTGCTTATGGGTAAATGGTAAATGAAGCATGTCAAGTTACCCATACGCCTCGTTGGCCCGCCTCAATTGGATCTGAAGGAGCGCTTGCCTCCTTCGAGTGGCTCTCCGATTCCGGTGACCCTGAGTCGAGACGACACTCGAAGCATAAATATGTGGTTTATAAATTAAATGTTTTTCTTAAAGTTCCGTAGAAATAAGTACTTTAAGAAGTCATCGAATCTGTAGACCTTATTTTGTTGAGTATCTTACAAATATATATATTTTAGAATTACAGCTTAAATATATTAAAGTTCGTAATATTCTCTTTAAACCTTTATTTAAAACATAGAATATATCTCCCATAATCGTTAAGGTTTATGGTTGTTTTTCAGCACAATTTGCAAACTGTTGGCAGTTTTTTGCAGTCTGCTTAATATGCAATCGTGCATAATGCATCAACGCATAGATTGTGGCAACAGGGGAGCTCAAGGGGCTGCCTGTGCATAAATAATGGGATCATATTTAATAATGCAATGATGAAAACTTACTGCAGTCCATGGGGGGGCTCTGACGGGCAGGAACCGGCAATAATAAATGCGTTAAAAAATTAAATGCATGCCATTCACATCTGATATATATTTTACATATACTGACTATCCTTTTCCTTCCTTCTTTGCCATTTACAGTGGGCCACATCCGCAGTGATGCAATGGAAAAGTTGTTCAATTTCCCGGCAGAGAGCCGAGCAAATTGAAGCGCATAAATATTTGAGTTTGAGAATTACTGCGAATAGAAAGTAAAACTGAAGGACGAGTCCTTCAAGCGGGATCCTACGAAGAGCACCCAAGTGCCGGAGCAGTCGGAGTGTAAACAATTACGAGAACGGACAGCGCGAAACAGGAATAGCCCAGTCAAACCGGCGCAGACCGGCGCGTTAGCAAAAAAAAACAAAATGAAAATTAAAATTAAAATATTTCCGCTGACAGCGGAAGCAGCGACGAGCCGCGGCGCTGGGCAGATGCAGCGGAAGCGGAAGGGCGGAGTGCCGGAAATATCCTCGCGGCTAATTGTTGCCGCCGCCGCCGTCGTCGCCTCGCTCCTCTGCCTCTCCCGCTCGCTCTCGATCTCCGTGTGCGCCGCCCAGGAGAGCGACGACGAGTCCGACCTGCACCACCTGGAGCAGATGCACCACCTCGACCAGCACCCGGACTTTATAATCGGCGAGTCCGAGGAGCGCGATCACATCGCACATCACTTGGGTGAGCTGAGTTTTGACTTGTATCCTTGAAAAGCAATATTAGTAGAGATCTATCTCTTATTTTTGGAATTCGATGTAGTTTAAGTAGTTTAAATTTGAAAATGGATTCAATTGGAAGGCTTTATTCCAGACCTTCCCTTCTGATCTTCTTACATCTGTACATTTTCTGTAGTTGCTGGAATATGAAAGGAATAATTTAATTTGACTGTGTTTGTAATTTACAAAATATCTTTTTCATAATGGGGTCGGAAACCTTTCTCATTTAAATATTTATTTATAATCTTTTATAAAAACGTAATAATATATTATTATATTAAAAATATTATATTAAGCAGGCTTTCGAGTCCCATACCTTGTCTTCGTTATACCTGACCGTAGAGTAAACTTTCAACAGGGCAACCCAGAAATTTTTCACTTTGGATCCTCAAGGGTTAAATGATTTATCCGGGCACTGGCGAGTAGATTTATCATCTTCGCTTTTCCCCTCAAGTGTCCCGGATCGGGCAGTGTAATCGAACTGGGCTTTAACACGCTCTATTTGCTCTGGGTGCCTGTGTGCCCGGTCACAAGGTCGACTTTGGCGCCTTTGCCAAGTGCCAACAAAAAGTTTTGAGTGGCTTAAACTCTGCACCCTCGCCTGAGCTATCTGGATGTCATTTCAAGTGAATTATGTGACTGGCAGTCTGACCGGGTCCAAAAAACAGCTTGGCTCATTGGGCACACATGGCGGTGAGGAAGGGGGTGAGCGCAGGCAGCACGTGCTTGGTTAGCTTTAGTGGCTGTTTAAGTTGTCATTGTCCGCACAGAGCCCACAGCATAATTAAGGGGCGCACATGGCGTATGCGTATTGTGGCTTACTCCAGGCCTTGTGCCTCTCTGTCTCTCTGTGTGTGTCTGTTACTCTGCCTCCCACGCACACGCTCACGCACACCCACACACACACAAGTGACCACTTAAGTTTTCTTTGTCTGTGACTTGTGGGCTCCAAGCTGCCTCCTGTGGCACGGCTTCCCTGCGTCCTGCGGCTCCTTCTGCTCCGGCGGCTCAACAAGTGGACAAACGTTGACATTGCACACAATGTTGGGCCCCTGAAAATATATATTCTCCTCGCATGTGTGCCGTGCCGCCTGGCTGTGTGGCTGTGAGGGTATCTACTTATGACAAAAAGTGATTGACATTGTGATTGATGGCACTTTGGGTCGTCAGTTCCTGGGTTTATGACTTGACACGATGACCAACTATTCCGTTGTGAGCCATGAATTTTTCGAAAAGGGTTTTCAAGTGAAATGTTTCCTTTGGACAGACGGGGGATTTGCATGCGAATTTTGGTTTCGCAACTGCAGCTTTGTAATTGGGAAAGGACTCTTTGGGGGATTTATAAGGATTTCGGTGAACACAGTTCATCATTCACAAGGACTTTCACTTTTAACACATCCTTGTTGGTTTTAATTGCTGATATTTATGATTTTGTAAGCTTGAGTCCTAACTTTATCCTGTAAAAAGCAAATAGATTAGATTATAAGTTTACCTAAAAGCTCTAAAGAAAATATTAAGCGAAATTTATTTGCATATTTAACTCAACATTAAAGAGACTTTTCTTAGGAAGCCTCTAACTAATAAAATCAAGATTTTGTCTTTGTATTATTTCTGTTTAAAGAATATTAATAAGTTAATAATTTATAGTAATAATAATAAATTACAAATTTAATTCTTAGAACAATTTGCAAATTAGTTATGGATAAGTCTCATCGGCGATCAATTTACATTTATTTCTCGCATTCGCCTGCAATATCTAGGTTAATCCGAGTGACTACAGTCAGTTTTGATTCCGTTTTTGTGAAATTTAATTTCCCTGTATGGCTTTGCGCAATAGTTTTTCCAGTGGCTCGTTGCATTTCCACGTTTTTCCTTCGCACATCCGTTGCCTTTTTTTTTCCTGTAGCTGCAGTTGCTGCTGATGTGCCGGCAATTGTTTGACAATTTTTCAACAATTTCCCCGCGGACGGCAAAAAAACGGTCGCCCTTCTTTGTCAATTCCCTTTTATTCGCAGCCATTTCCTTGTTGTCAATTTTTGTTGTTGTTTTTTAATGCCGGTGTGTGTGTGATTGTGTTTGTGTGTTAGCTTTTTTCACACGCTTTCGCGCTGCATCTAAAAGTATGCAGGACATTTTACGCCGAGCGTGGCTCGCTGGCAGCGAAGTGGAGCCGTGATCGCAACGGTGCGGAGGCGGTGGCCCAGGCTCAGGCAGGGGGCGAGCACAACAATCACGGGGCCTGCTGGCCTTTGAGGCTGCGTGGGTATGTCGCAGTTTATTTTGCTTAGCTTTTGTAATTTGTTTTTTATTTTGGGGCCCACTCTTGTTTTCCTTTGCCGCTTGCCATTTGCTGTTGCGCTTGCCCCAGCTATTGCCTCCCGGCGAGTGCTTGTTTAAGCTTCATTTTTCATGTTACGCTGCTGGCCGCGTTTGAAGTTGCCTTTGTAGTGTAGGAAGCAGGCCAGGTCCGCCCCACCTGATCTCCTGCGAGTGCCCAGTCAAATTTAATTTGCCGAATGTTGATCCTGGGACATGACTTGGAACCGGCCCCAACTCCCGCGGGAGTTCGGCAGTGCAGCAACCTGTCTTGCCGGATATCAAATATGCCGCACAACTCAATTAGCCAAAACTTTCTGCCGTCCGATATGAATACGCAAATAGAAGCGGAAGAACAAAGAGCAACACCTGCGTAAAATTTTCTAAAGCACAGACAGAGATTTTATTAAGACTTTAATTTAATTGGGTGATATACAGTACGAGCCGGTATAATTTAAGTAAAAAAGAATACTAAGAACGTTTACTCTGAAAACCTCAATGTATAGAATTATTAATCCAATTTCAATTAAAGTAATGCTTTAACATGTATTCTATACATTTATCTTTCATATTTTCCTACCTGAACTTTATATTTATTTTCCTTTCTTTTCCTTTCTATATTTCCTTTCCTTAAAGTACAGAAAACGCCAGGAATGCTAGCGTGTTGGCAATCCTTGTCGCACATAAATAGGAAATATTTGACGTATTTCTTCGGGTTCATATTACCTAATCTCGACGGCGATTGCTGCATAAATGGAACATTATTCAATCATTTATTATTTACCATTATTAACATTGCTTAAATATTCATTTACTCAGCAAATATAAAGTACATTTTCTGCAGTGTGCGCCAATTCAAAGTCTTCCTTCCTCCTCCGTAGCGTTCCTCTTTCCAGTGGCCATGAGCAAATGCATAAAAGTTGCAACAAAGTAAGATATCTGCTTTTCCGCTGTCGGGAATGGAAGCCATATCACGTTCGCAGCTTCGCCAAGTTTTATCATCACTTTAAAGCGATGTGATGCGCCGCCAAAGTTGGCTTAGAAACTTGGCCAGCGAGAGATTGATGGCCGGCCCTTGAAGGTGTTGCTTACAGATAGGGCACACCTGAGTCCAAGTCAGCGCCAAGCTAGAGATGGCAACCATATTGATCTATCAATAGAGTTTTGATATCCAAAGCTTCATTACATATATCGCTAATTATTTAAATAAACCGAATTAGCTGATTTAGTGAATAAAAACCATATTTAAACTAAAACAGGCAAGCTAGAAAGAACGGCATAAATAAACCTGAGATTTTTTCATATAAATCGATTGCTAAGTTGATAAATTATATTTTGGATCTATGTATCTGCCCTTGGGATAACGCGCTGCAACCCTCGAGGCCTATGTAAACTCACCTAATTGGAATCATTAGTCGGGCCAAGGCAAACACTTAGGAATCATAGACAAATTTGCGCAAATTTCGGGCAGTTGTTGACACCTCCCCAAATGATAATCCGGCGACTCTCTGCTTCCTGCCCCGTCGCGTCGCCTGGCAGGCCAATAAATCATCTGGGCCGGCGGCCGGGACTTGGCTTAGATGCGTTAAGGAAATCAACAGCCCTGTCTGTCTGTGGCAGCAGGTGCTTCTCTTCCCAGCTATAGCCGCCGCTCTATGTATTGAAATTCCGTAAGCCTTCGGCGGAGAGCCTACTACATACAGCTGTGCGTGAGGATGTTTGAGCTTGGCCCGCGTTTTTGTTGCATAATTTTCGGCGCTCTGGCAAAATATATTTTCATTTGTTTGCCCTTGTTTTTTGCGTTTTGTTTTGGCTACGCCTTCGCCGTGTTTGGGCTGCTCCTCTTACTGCTCTTGCTGCCACTGGTACTGCTCCTGCTTCCTGTAACTGCGCGGTCCTCTTCCGGTTCCGCCGCCTGCTCCTTGTAGCTGTCTCATTGTCTGCCAGCGACAATGTTCGGATGGGAAATTTAAGGCATATTTCTTGGCGCTGTGCCGCAGGAAAAATGGCATAATAAATAAATCTACTTTGAATTAGCGCCATTTACTTTACATTTATTCTCCGCCGCCGTGCAATTTATAGCGCTCAACGTACTCTTCCCCGGCCTTCTTCCCCCCGCCCCAGCAATTTTTTTTACTTAAAGATTTCCCAGCGTTTGTTGTTTCTGTCGTTTCAATTTGGCGGCGCGTGCTTTTTGGCTAATGAAGTTTTGAGGTTAGGCGCTCGGCAGGCAGGAAAATGGAAGCTGCCCTCTAGGTGTGCAGCTAAGTGGACATAAAATGGGGGTCTCTTTAAATGAAAATTTAAAAAAATACACGAATGCTTTAATTGCTTCAAAAACATTTTTTTTTTAATTATGAGTTCATTCAAGTTATTTATATTTATGATTTAAGGCTAAGTCGAAGAGCACCTTATAAAGCATATTATTTTCCTATATCCTTATTACTAAATTTATCAGATATGTTATCGCTCAAGTAACAGAATATTTAGTTAGCTCAATGAAGGCGCCAGTGAGCTCACACTATGTGGGCCATGCCACTTATAAGTTATAAATAAACAAATACTTTTAGGTATGACTGCATATGTTTATATAACAAACTTATATTAAATATATACAGCGATGACCCAGAAATGGCCACCAGCAAAGTTCCCACCAAAAGTCGAATCGAGGGAGGGAGAGAAATTATTATTTTCATAATAATGGCACTGCATTTTAATGAAATATATTTGCAGTTAAAATGTACATCAACCATTTATTTTGCATTAAATAAAGAGACAAATAGTATTTCTTATACTTTACACAGAATGGTAGAGAAGGATGTATTAGTCATAAAACTGCGGCACTTACTTAGACACAAAATTGTAAAACTAAGGAAAAAAATTGCTTGAAATAGAAAATAAAAATAACAAAAGAGTTTATTTTACTTTCTTATTGCTGCTATCACATTTTAAAAATCGAAAACTAGTTAATTTCTAATGACATTTTAAAATAAATTGTAGTTTAAATTTCTTCTACTTTAAAAAGGAAGAATCTCAATTAAAAAAATTAATTATGATTCGGAAACAATACAAGAATGTTTCTAAAGTATTGAAACTATCGTCGTAGATACGTTTAAAAAGAATCCGAAACAATTAACTTGAATCCTTTCTCCACGGGGCTTTAGCGGGTGTAACTAAGAGTGGCAGACAAGGTGTCGGTTCTAGACGGTGAATCCTTATCGGGATTCAGCTGTGCTGCTGGCCCCCAGTCTCGTGCAACTCAATTGCCACAGAGTTGCTGGCAATCTCGAAATGTTCATCACAATCCCCTGGATCCCTGGATCCGGGCTGCCCTGCTCCTCCTGCATCCTTCATTAAGTCTCGCTGCGAATCTTTCACGGTCACGTCGTATTGCCTGCAAATCACGTCATGCTAAGCACAAAAAGAGCAACAGCGACGGGCCAAAAAAGGCGAACTTTTTGAGGGCAACTTTCACAACTCTTTGCTTCGGTTTTTGTGTGCGCGCCGTCTCGAGCCGGGGCACGTAGCAATCCTGGCAACATTTGTTGGCCCGCTGGATGCGTTTTCCATGTCTGCACATGGGCCAGAAGCCGCAAGGAGTGCGGTGCAGGGCGGATGGGGAAGGTGGATGGGGAAATGGGAAGTGACAGGCGCCTGCAAGTATGCAACACAAAATATTACAAACGGCAGCCAGACCAAGGAAACTTGTTCGCCAGCAGTTGATGTTTGCTGGCTCCTTCCTCTTCCCTTTCCCCCCCGACAATTCCCCAATCTGCATAGGAGAAATCGAATTTATTGCATACTTTTGTGCGTTTGCGGCAGCCACAAAATGTATTTGCATTGCCAGCCAGCTGCGACAGTTGTGGTGGTGGGGAAAGTCGTAGGAAAAGCTGGGAAAGCGGGCCAAATCGCCTCCCGGACGTCCTTCTGGTTAGCATGTGCCGGCCCGGCGTTTATTAAAATGCAAACGGCTCCGACTTCGAGCAGTCGCAACACGAAAATTAATTGAAAATTCGCAGCCCCTTTTGCTTATGGTTTGCTCCATGTCTCAAGTCGCCTCGCCGAATGGGAATCCATTTGCTTTATTGACTCGTCTGTCTGCACGCACGGAGACTCGCGTTCAAGGTCTCTCCGGTTATAGATGACATTATTTTATGGCGCTGGCGGAGTACCATAAGTACGGCTATGTGTGCCAAGGTGCCGGGCCAAATGGAATGAAAATCGATAGCGAAATGGTCGAGAGTTTGGGTTAAATAGAAAGCCAAAATGCTACACCCGAAAACTCTTTAATCACTTAAAGTTCGGAGCGAGTGAGTGTGGATAATATTTCTAAAAAATTGCCATGCAAACTGCAACGGAACTCTCTGCTAATTAAGTTATTCGCTTTCGATTTATCGGAATATATTTACATTAGCCGCATTTCCCTCCGGCTGCTGCACTAAACGCGGGCTCATAAACGTAAATCTATTTACCCATTTGGCAGCATTTGCTAAATATTTTATGATGCGTGCCGGGGAATGCATTTTACCTGTTACCCGGGGGAATTGAGACCATTTCTCTGGCCCTCTCCGCCTCTCGCCCCGGAATAATCGATTCCAGTTGCTGCACAAAAGTCAAATTGCAACTTCATTTTGTGGCTGCGAAAATTACAAGCTGCTCTAAAAGGCGTCGAGGAAGCGACCTTAAAATATTGGAAAAATGCACGAAGGAAGGAAGTTTGCTGGGCGTGTTGGGTGCGGTTTTTGGGGTCTCTGTGCTTGCCAATTTCAGGCGAGTGCGGACGAGACGGGGTATCTGTTTATACTCCCCACCCACTTCTTGCCGCAAATTGAATTTGCACTAAGGATAACCAAGCCAATATTAACTGCTTCTCTAAATGTTCACTTTCTCGGTCCTCCTCCTCTGGCACTGGCACTGGCACTGGATCAACACTTTTCACGGCTCGACGGCACTCGGAATGAAATCTCGCAGCGGAAATGCAAAATAAGGATGAGCTACTTGAGGACATACGCGAGGATACGGTCGTCAATGCGATACCCGAGAAAGGTAAGTCGCTGTTATTCCACCTCATCCTCAACCACCCACCCACCCCTGGATTCTCGAGTCGCACACAGCTTGAATCTCCATATACGTTATATATATACACGGAGGGCGGGAGCGTCTGCAGAAAGTTTTTAAACCCCTCCTGTGGGGTACATGCAGCGTGCGATTAGCTTGGAGTGAAAACTAAAAGGATAAAGTGCGACTTTTAGGTGCCTCATTTGTTACAAGTGCATTGATAAGGAGCTCTCTTCCTTTTGAATAAGCAAAGGAAATATACTGTCTATTGATTAAGATTAAGTTTGATTCTAAAGAACTTGTTATTACGCTGCATATTTATTCCTTCCAGTATTTATTTAATTATTCTTTAAATTTCAAAATAACTTACCTTTTATGTCACGTATTTAGTATTCCATTTTACAGTGTTCTCAGTTAATGGTCAAGAGGCATATTATGTTCACTCGCTTTTATGTTTGCATAACATTAATTGATCCATTTTAGCCAATTAAAGCGAGTATTTGCTCTTTGAAAATTACAGGAAAGTGAAAAGGGAATATTCCAGCAAAGTGTCAATATTTAATACTGCTAAATTAATAGCAAACAAGTGACTTAATATTCTGAATAATAATTATTCATTTGTGGAATGGCTCTTGTATTTACGTTTGCTAATTATTGTGTTTCGCCAGCTTTTCGTGTCAGCTTTTCTCTTTAAAATGAATGCATTTTCCTCTCCGAATTGAGCCAATTCTGACCCGAATGAGTTAGGAATGCACTCTTTAAAATTAATTGAATAAATTCTCTACCACACGAAGTTTAAGCATTGAGTATTTAATTATGAATATCAAGAGTATTTAATTGTCAGCCATCTGTGAGTCCACCTGAGTTTGCAGTCGCACCGTTTTTATATCGTTTTACTTATCCCCAGTGTCGTCACGTGCTCATTTCTTGTCTGCCAGCAAGCCCAGCCCTCTTCCCTGGCCCCAAACGGCCCCATTAAGTCAGTTTTCCCTCAGCTTTTCCCGCTACCCTTCCCAGAGCCCCTAGTGTCTCTGAATGCGAGTTGCTTTAGCTCTTGTCGCAGTCTTTTTTCTCGCTTTTAAATTTTATTTATTGTAAATTGTATTTGAAACGTGCTGAGGTTCAGTTCCCTCTGCAGACAAATGCTAAGCTTGCCCTTGGCATGGATACGGGACACAACATACTGGATACTGGATACTGGAAACGGGGCATGGGACTTTGTGTATGGGAGCAGGATATGGGAGAAAGTGAGGCGAGCCTGCACGCGAGTGTGTGTGCGTATCTCTGAGTGTGTCGTGCAACTTAATAGAGTTGTTTAGCATTTAAATAGCGCCATTTGCCTGTTGTTGCTGCCGCTGCCTCTGGATGTTGCCGTTGCGCTTATTAAGTTTGGAATGCCAGTCAAGTCGACTCGACTTAATAAAGTTGGCTTAAAGCAGCGGAAGGAGACGACGAAATTGCGCCTAGTGAGCTTGAGAAAGTGGCCCATTAGGCACTGGCGACTGGGCTAAGTCAAAGTGGTTTATAATATCAAATGGGGTCTTGCCTATGCATGAGCGAGGAGCATTCGAATTGCATCTGTCCCGGGCACTCCTTGGAGTCCCCAGTCAACGGAAAGGTACACAAACAAAAATATATATCAAATTCAACGGCTAAAATTAAATATTAACAAGAAAGAGAAGGCTAGCTAAAATTATTCCTAGGGGTCCTTTGGAATGTACATAAATGTATGCAGTAATAGTGCTCTATTAACATTTAATGAATACATATTTAACAGAAGAAAGTGTCAACAGGACATGTTTATATTTATATTTAAAGGGAACCGTGTAATATTTTTGCATTTCCATGAAATATATATTTTATATTTTATATTATAATTAGGTCTAATTTTTCTTGAATATTTAGAATAATTTTTAAAATACTTTAAAAAATTCTCAAGGCACTTTAAGATCAAGATTCTCTTTCATGAAATAAATATACATTTTGCTTCTGTGCAGACAGTATCTCAGGTTCAGTTTGCCGGGTATCCCTATGGCTAGGATTTTCTTTTCAACCACTAAGCCTCTCCAAGTACAGGCGCTAAACGGCGATTTGCAATTTCTTTCGTTACATCATAAACATTATGTTAAGCACCCGGCTCCCACGAGGCCTGTGGCATATATCCACTCCAGACTTCAGACACAAAGCATATGCACATTAAATCCTAATTTCATATGCCCATAAATCCACTAAACAATCACACTTTCAATCCCGAAGACGAAGCGAAAAATGTGTAACAAATTTTCACATATTCACACACGACCGCCTCGCAGAAAGTATGCCATAAAAGCACTCGCGCACACGCACCCAGGTCCTGCTCCTCGTCCTTATGCTCGTCCCTATTGTATGGATGTATCAATAAGGGAAGGCAAATCAAATGAGTTGGCAGAAGGCGGCAGACGATGACGAAACATTTTGCGAAGCGGCGCAAGGACAGCCTGTTTCGGCATTGACGCATCGAGGACTGTGTAATCGAGCTTATTAATAGGGGAATCCTTTGGGGGAGTCCTCTGCCTGAGCCAGGGCTGCCAGTGTGTGTTTCACTTCCATTATGGTTACCCAGTGAGGCACGGGAGAGATACAATTCGGGCCCTTAGGCTGAATAGCGCTTTGATAACTTCTCTTTAGATGGTAAATCACACTTCCAGCAACTACATCTTCAATTGGCCATATTAATTTAATACATTGATTGGCGAAATTTAACCTTAAAGGCAATTATTAACTAATTCTGTTTAGCTAAGAGTGGCTTTCTGGCTGGGAAAATAAATTGGCTTAAGAGACTGTTCTTTATATACTCGTATATGTAAAAAATACTTTGGGCACTCAGCCAAACTGCCTATTATAATTAATTATTAATGTAATTTTTTTGGTTATGTTGATGCCTTTGAAAACTATTTTTACAATATTCAATAATGGAAAGTTCATTTAATTATTGTCAATTTAAAAACAATGAAATAACCTATTAAATATGAATTTAAATAGACCATTCAGAATTTCAAGAGAAATTGACACAATTATCTTGTTAAATATTTCTCTATTTGAAAATTGTGTTTTACATGAACAACAAACAACCCTAATTCAATTAATAAATTGTCGATTAACTGTCAGAAGTATTAATTCAAATGGTATCACATTTTACAAAATATATAAAAACTAAAGTTCAATATTGATATGTTAATACCATGTTTTAAATAATATCTGAATAATTTGTTCATTTTTTTTTTAAGCTTTTACTTATAAATTGCACGGTATTTGTTCTACTCTTTGTGACATTCGAGTCTTAAAATATCCCAAGCCTCCCTACTGGGCAATCACCCGCCAAAAGCAAGGGTATCGTTTACAACTCAAAACGTGATGTTTAGGAAGAGATTTGGCGACAATCATGGGCACACACACAAAGAAGCGACTGGCATTTTCCCCGCCGCAATTGAGATTTACGGCCGCATCAATAAACATCAAAAAACATTCGCCCCGCCCCGCCTCGTACCCACTCGGCCGTCGCCCTTGCTTATCGCCTTGTTTACGCATTTTAAGTACAAGATTGTTATGTGTTGATTTGCCTTAACCGATGCGTGCCCCGCATATGAGAAAAAGCCGCCGTCTGACGGGCTTTTTGTGTTTTGTTTTTATTTTACTTTATTTTATTATATTATTCCGTGGCGTATGCGTAACGCAAACTTTGCTGGGGTCTCTCCGAGCTTGTCAGCGACAAACAAGTGCAAACACAAACACAAGCAGGCAGCAAGTTTTAAGCCCGCGCCACTCCCCTTTCCCGCCTCTTGCCAAGGATAACCGCAAATCTGTTGCATACTTGCGGGCGCGCCCTTAAAGTCAACGCGCTTTTCCAACGCTTCGCTGAGCATCCTCCGCAGAGCAGGGTGTATGGGTGATCAGAGGGTGTGTGGGCGCCGCACTGGAAGGACTTTGATTGACTGGATGAGAACTGGCTGACAGGCGGGTCTAGCCCACGACTGTTGATGTTGACGTGGGTTATGCTAAACACAGCAGAACGGTCTCAGTATCTGATTTAAATCGCTGCGCACAAATTAAATTAAATTAAATGCAATTTACTTTCATTACCGTTCATTTGCGAATTGAAAGCTGTCAGGCAGCGAATTGAAGTATTTTTTTGCGTGGTCAGCAATTATCGATCCTCATTCGATTTACAAACTAATCAAAACAGTTTTAGTTATGTGTTTAATTTAGAAAATATTGTAAAAATATCGGAATCGAAACAAGGTTCCCCCCATTAAATTCTATTAAATTTAGAAATACAGTCAGATTAGTAGTCCAGCACTCTACTCAACGCTCCACTATACCTTTATGTGGCGTCTACTAACTTGATCCGCTCTCTGTATGTTTTAAAGGAATATCCACTTTCTGAAAATAGATATTAATACATAATAATTTAAGCACTAGATAGAAATTCCATAATGCTACCAAGCAAAAAGTTTTGATTCAGGTTAAGTTTTCAGCCAGTATAATATTCCTTTGGTTATTTGCTTAAATCCCTTGTAATGTTGAGTTACCAGTCGCTTTGTCTTAGAATTAAGGCTCTTAACTTAGATATTAGGGACATAAGTTAAGCTCCCCTATTCTAAGGCAAGTCTGACCTTGATGGCACACGATTTCTGCACGAAGTGTTAGGTGGGGTTGCTCTTTAGTCCATTCGAAACTAAGGTAGATACAGATGTTTCGAATTTCGTATGCAGGAAACACCTGATATGTACCTTGTTCTAGACTGCGCTTATTGACCTCTCTTTCTTCTCTGCCTACTCTTACAGATCTGCCCAAGTTCGGCGAACTGCTGCAGAACGTGACGGTGCCCGTGAGCCGGGAGGCGGTGCTCCAGTGTGTGGTCGACAACCTGCAGACCTACAAGGTGAGTGTGGACCCCTGAGGCGACGATCTTCCTCCTCACTGTCACTGCCGCCAGGAGCTGGAAGCAAGGGAGGCCGTTTGCACTTCATCGGCCGAAACGTGGCAGAGTTCGGGCCTAGTTTTCCACCTTCGCGTGCCGCATGTCTGGCTGACCCTTTTTTCGGGCACGTTCCGGGCCCCAGGACGCTACTCTGATTTCGTGACAGAGTAAAAGGCAAACAAAATGGTGAATTGTCGAAACGAAAGCGACACATGGCACTTATCCCCCAGTATCTGATGGTATCCAGTCCGGTTAATACGGCCCATTGTGTCCAGTCCGAACGATGTTATCATTATCACTGTTGCGTGGGGGCAGACAAATTGAAAGCTAGTGAAATTGATGTCCGAGCTTAGGGTCGAGACAACCAATTCGCTACCTTATAGCTTGGGTGCCTCGGCCAGGGCCCTCGAGGTGCTGGGGTTCCGAGGCGAGTTTGTTTGATCGCCAGAAAACGAAGTCGATTGGGCGTGACGACCTCAGTTACCGGTGATCAAAGCCAACTCCTCGGACTCCTGGACTTCGCCTACGCCTTCCGGGTTGCACTTTCCACCGTTGACTCGGTTTTGATGCCACGTTACAAGTGTCCCGGACCGTATAGCAAACCAATATCAGAGCTATGCAATCAGGAATACTCAGAACTTGGCACAAAAGTTGCACTGGCACTTGATGGGGGCAGCTTCTGCAGTTGCTTTGCACTATATTTCATAATACCCTCGATGACAAAGGCGCCACCGGAAAAGGTCTTTGCCAACCCGAGTATTAAGAATATAGAACAAAATGGAAATCAATTTAACCTGAGCCCCCGGGGCTGGCCCAGTTTCCAACGTTTTCCACCGTTTTCCATCGTTTCTCACCATTTTCCACTATTTTCCACCGGTTAGGCGCATTATCCGAATGCTCTTCACCTCCGCGGCGACAGTTTCCCGCTCCTCGAGCTCCTGGGGCGTAATAAATGAGCTCCGGCCACGCCACTTGGGCATTAGCATGGGGGAAGAGGAAATCGCTGAACGTTTTAGTTTTACAACTCAAATCTAGCCAAATATAAACTGCTTCGTTTACTCCACTGTACACTTTTCGTTCGGCTAGATTGCGTGGCTACGTGTCGATACACAGACCATTTTAACGATACAAAATCACGTCATAACCAAAAATCATCGCATGAGCATAACTCACGCCGAGAAACGTGCCTGGATATTGCGTATACGTGATGTAAAGGAGTCGGACAAAGGCTGGTATGTACCCACTACCCACTATCCATATTGCATATTCAGATTTTACCTCCAGCTTATCTACCGACGGATTGAGTCTACTTTAATTGCCACTGTGTTGTGTTCCCGTGGCCAACAAATATTTATGTCCTGCCCAAAGTGGAGTCATAAGGCTCAGGCCTGTCTAATATACATATCTCTCGTTCGCATCGTTGTCAGGTACATGTGCCAAATAAACACGGATCCCATGAAGAGCCAAGTCGGTTACCTGGACGTCGTCGGTGAGTATTCGAATCCACTTTACGATTGCGTAATGCCCACAAACTCAACACGGAGGCACAACTCCCAACCATACACGGGAAAACCTCGTATAAAAATTCCAATAGTCGCAGGTGTTTTTATTTATTTGGTTAAAAAATAGTGTTCAATGGGAATTCAATGGTAAATTATATAAAACCACATAAAGAGTGACACCTTATACTTTACAAAAATATTGAACAATATTTCCTTAGATAAAATTATCCTAAATATAGTAGTAGATGGATAATATTTCTTCCAGTGCCAGCTTACGCAATAAAACTGATGCATGTGTAAGTCTGGGGGGAAGCTCAAATGAATTGTAATTTGTCTTGAGTGGCTCGGCGAACACCGGGCGAGTTGGGAGCCAGAACAAAGTTGCTGTTGATAGTTTTTCAAACTGCACTAATTGCTCGGCCAAGTGGCGATTGGAATGCTGAAACTGGGTTAGGCTGCGGACCAGAAAGTGGCGCACAACTCCTAACTGCTCTCGATTGGGTCTAATTGCGAGGAGACGAGCAGACAGCTGGATATTCGGCTCAAGGCGGGCTCCATGGCGACGGGCGTTCGTTGGGAATTTTTCACTTAGCCAACGCATTAGTTGGGGGCCCACAAAACAGCGGAGAGCGAAAGGTAATGAAACAATTTACATGCTACGTGCACCTGTCCCAGCCAGCCAGTCCATGTCCACGTCCATGTCCAGGTCGTCCATGTCCTGGCGTTAATTATTCAGACGGCGTAGACGTCGGAGCGGCACCGAAAAACCTCAGAGCAGACAGCACGGGGTGGTCCTTCCCGCAGGCGAATTTAAAATGAATATGCCGCCCCGGTTCGGAGCTGAGGTTTCGGGTCTCGTTTCCGGTTGCCTCGCACCATCCGCATAAGTAACCACTCTGGTTGATTGTGTTTTCATTGATGTTGAAATTCATTAAGGACCCCCGCAGCCGTCCGCCCCGCGATTATACACTCAGCGAAACGGACGGGGGCGAGGCGGATGCCTGTTGATTGCTTTACCCGGCCCTGTAAATGCTTCACACCCAACCGCACTAAGTCCCATAAGCAAAATGGCAAGCCGCTTTAAATCAGCGCGGCTTTTCCAGCTGCCGCTGACAAAGTGCGCGATTTCGTGGTGTATACTTTTCAGCGCGACCCCACCAAAGAACCCTCCTCAGCCCACCACCCACAGCCCGCGCGATGGCAACCAACTATTATTGTTGTCGTCGCTGTAGTTGTATTTGCCACACCGCGGAATAAGCAAATAGTCGGCAGCGTGGAAACGTTCAACTAGATATGTGCGCGTGACCGAATTGCTGTGCGAGCTACACGATATTCCAAGTTTGCTCACGCTCACGAAAGGATTAACTTTCAGTTTAGGAAACTTTATCTTCTGTGATTTTATATTGCAGGTTGGTGTATGTTTGTTTTATTTAAAAAAGAAAGTCTTAGGCATTGCTTACGACTTCAGCTAGTTTTCTATAAGCATTACCTGAATAAAATATCATATAAGTAGTTGAGGGGATTACCTTAAAATGTTTTTACAACCATTATTATTAGTTTTGAATTAAATATATTTAATGCTTCTACTCAATTTAGTCAAATTTCGACAACTTACTTACTTACAACCTTCTATCTCGCGTGTCAGCACACGCACAGAATGCACAGAATGTAAGCAAGGCTTCAGTGCGGTCCCATTAAATATGGAGAAATAAATTAAATATCTAAAAACTTTAGTGTAAATAGGTATTTTTTGGTCATCGTTTTTTAATGCATATAACAAGAAAAAACATAAATTATTCTTATAACTATCCATTTTGTTATTTTTCTCACTCACAAAAATGCAATGCTGACATGTGAATGTATTAGTGCCGATCACTGATTTTCATTCATAAAGCATAATATAGTCATAGAGTATGTTGGAATTCTCGTCACGTGCTCATCTCTAGTCAAAGTAGACCGGTACGTCAGGAAGGATACAATAGGAAAGGGTGAGCTGGGAAAGCGACGTTGACAAAGGTTCGGGAAACGGAGAAGAGCCTAGGCTCTAATCAGTTTAAGGTGGTAAGGTGGCTAGTTTCTTATCCCCAGTCGCAATATTTTAATCAGATAAAAATAAAGAATATAGCTGTTAGGAGCAAAAGGTAAACTGGAAAATTGAATAAATTTACAAAAAATACATAAGCATGCAGAGCAGAGACGCTATAAATTAGAGTAATGGCGAAGAATAATGTTGTTTATTTAATTTATAAAATATGTACTTACTATTTATTTAAACCGGGTATAATTTACTCTCGAATAGTTATTTTGCGACCGGTCTTTCTAATTTTTCCTTTCTATTCTAATCAATAAGCTTTGGCAATACAATTAAAACCAACCGCTTGCACGGAAAATTATAAAAACCAAAAATATATATATTCAAATGTATGAATTTCATTTATTATAATATATAACGAATCCCTGTCTCTGAAAATACATTTCCATAATTCCTTGAGCTGCAGTTGCCAACAAAATCAATCAGCAAATCCTTCGCCAAGGGCTTTAAATGCAATTTTGACACTTTGGCTCTCAGGGCCAGTCAAATCTGACTAAAATGCTTTTAAAAAAAAAGAGACAAACTTCCGAAAAATACAGCCCAACCGAAAATAAATTGTGAGCATATTTTCGGTTGACATTGCCGAATTTGCCTCGTATTTTCATCGCTGAAGTTTCTGGGCTTGTTTTGCCTTGTTTGTCGGTCTGTTTGTTGTTTCTGGGGGCGATGATTGTTTTTATTTAAGCGAATATATGTACATTCGTGTGGCTGCGTGGGGAAGCCAGCCAGGCATTGAATAATTTATATAGAGCAATATGTTTCTCACTGGAGTTTTGCCCATGGTTAAACGGGCATAGGCTGACCTAAGCCGTGGGGTTTGCAGCCTCCCCCATGAGCTGGATTGCTTTGAAAAGAACTTTTAAAAATAGAAAACAAATAATAAAGAAAAAATAACATTGATAAAATATAATATTTGGGAAATATTTGAATTGCGATTGTTGTGGTTCTAACCGATTGATAGAGAATTGATAGAGCCAGCTTTGGCAGGGATTTTATACTCAGAGATACTTTAAATTTTCAAATTGAAGTTCTCTGCGGCCGTCCAATCTGACAGCGATTATCCCGAAATCAGTCAAAGGCCCGTCAGCCATTGCCGACGTCTCAATCCAATTGAAATTAATTTCTGCGTCGCCAATTTAATCACACATCATTTCACCTGATTTCATAACTTATCAGCTCCCGCTGCGCACAATGACGGCGGCTGAGCAAAAGAAATAGCCAGCCACGCCCGCGCCCACTCAGGCCGCCCACTTGGCCTGGCCTGGCCCCTTGTGCGACATGAGTCGGGGCCATTAAGGGAAAAGTCAACACGGGAAAAGTGGGAAAAGCGGCTGGAGCGGAGCCTACTTTCCACGTTCAATTTACCGGCGCGGGGGCCGGGTGAAAAGTCAAAGTACATTTTGTAAAACATGCACATCATTGTTGGCATGAAGACTTTGAAGTCGCATTGTGTGTGAGTCATAACTTGGCTTTTGGGCGGCTGTCCTGTAAAATGGGACGTGCCAAGGCAGTCAAGGCAGCCAAGGCAATCAAAGGCAATAAAAGGAAAATCGACTGTTCCTAATAGAAGGAAACATTCCCGGAACTAATTGGATTTCTTGAAAAGGTGCCGAGAAGAATGATTGGATTGAAACAGAGTGTATGCAACGTTTTTTGCTATAAATAGGTCTCTATTCTGAAAATGGATAAAAACAGGCGATATATCAGTTTCAGTTATCTTTTTTTCTTTTTATTGATATTTAATTTAAGCCTTGCCTCCTAAAACGAGTTTGTAGAAAGTATGTTTTAAGATGTAAATGAATGTATTTATAATATTTATACATGTCTTCTTAGACCGATATCGTAGTTCTACGATAATGCACAATAACAAACTTTTAGGGTATACAAATTGAATATTATAGACATTATTATCACAGAAAGAACCCAGAATATAGTTATTTATTCGGATACAAAGATTTTCTTTCTTAAAAGATTTTAACTTCAGTTGACATACATTTCTATTTATGTAATTATTAAACTTATCTCAGATTCGATTAGATACCAAGAATATAATTTATATTTCTTTCAATTTAAATATAAAAATAATTACCTCAAGTCTGTTACAGTCCGTTTTATCCTTTGGCATTGTGGCAAGTGGATAAAAACTAAATGTTTTCCGTAATTAAATGTTATGTTTTTCCAACCAGCTAGCATGCTGGCTCCGTCAGCACGCCCTCATTCATAATGTGACACTAGCTCTCATTTCCTTTTTTGGCAACTTGCGATTTGCCAGGCGTAAAATTATAATTAAGTGTAAAGACAGGCAAGAGACGCATACAGATATACCGACATGCAGACACAAAGCGCTTCAGTTCTCTGTGGCCAAATGCCAAATTTTCAGAATTTGTCGAGCTACCTGTCGTACGTCTGCTATTGGGCAAAGGGGCAGGGGATCGGCTTTTATTTAATTGTGGCTTCGCTCTGAATGGGAATAGAAGTTGCCAGAGAAATTGCAGCCTTAATTTGGGCTCCCAAAAATTGGTCCTTGGTCCATGACAACATGACAACACACTTTTCGCACAGCACAACACAGTCTTGAAGAGCTTAATGAAAATGTCTCAATTAAATTTCGTCTTTTTCATGCAAACCTACTTCATCATTGCCAACGATAACAACAACAACTGCTGGACCTGAAACTGGCACTGGAACACCTACTGTCCACCTGTCTGACACCTGGCCAACGGTTCGCACACACAATTTGTTCGCCGGCCCACACGGCGAATGAATAATATGTCGCCTGGAACTGGAACTCGGAACTCGGTATCGGTGTCTCCGCGCACACGTTGGCGCACGTGTTCGGAACACACAGTGCCCCCCGACATACTGGACTACCCGACCAGCACCGATATGGTAATACGTGAGGGCTCCAACGTAACCCTCAAGTGCGCCGCGACGGGCTCCCCGACCCCGACGATAACCTGGCGCCGCGAAGGTGGCGAACTGATACCGCTGCCCAACGGAGCCGAGGGTGAGTGCGTGCCCGCGGAGCATTAAATTTCATTACAAAACATTTTAAAGTTACTTCCACACGGCCGCAATTAAGTCAAGTCCGCCGTGTGTGCGCCCGACTAATAACAAATCCAGGCCCTGCAATTTCCCTTATTAGGGTTACTCTGGCGTGTAAATGGTTGAACGGTTTTTTGAGTGGAATGTGGTTCGCCCTAATCGACCCAAAGTGGGTTACTGCATCCTGTAATCAGGATGAGATAAAAAGAACATCACCTGATTCCCATCGGTTTGAATCGGCAGGGGGGGGTGTATTGGGTTGTACAATTTATTTTCGCCAGAATTTATATATGTTTGATGGAGCTGGTGTCGTGGATTGCATGGCAAACAAGATGCATGCAATATGAGAACGGCAGACATGCGGAATATGTGCGATTCCAAATTACCAGCGCAGCACGGGCATTGTCAGGGGAGTTGCTGCCTCCGATGAATGTTGGCTGGAATCACTGAGGGAAAAAATATGCACCAGAATGTTTCAGAGGACTGCAGTAGACTGAAGCTGTTTGTCTATATTTTTGCAGTTATTTTAATTCCTAACAGTATACTTTTTAATTTACTTAAGTTATGTGACAACCATTTCTAAATATAATTTCGTGACATAAATTACCCTCTTCACTTTATAACTAGAAAGTAAATCCTTATAGTTGAAAGTATAAAATTTGTGTCAAAACACATATCAGATGATTTTCTACAACTCAATGTAGAGAATACCTTCTGTGTTGATCATCATGAACTCAAAATAAATTACAAAATATATCACTCATACGCAGTGCTGACACTTAACGTGTGCATGAACTAGAACTAAGCTCGCTTTGCAGACATTCAATGTCAACACTGCGTATGAATGATATCTTATAATTGGAAGTATAGAATTTATGTCAAAACACATTTAAGATGAATCCAAAGATTTTCCACAACTCAATGTAGAGAATACCTTCTATGTTGATCATCATGAACTAGAATTGAGTACGAAAACATATCACTTATACGCAGTGTTGACATTGAATGTGTGCATGAGCTAGAACTAAGCTCGTTTTGCAGACATTCAATGTCAACACTGCTTATGAGTGATATTTTCTGTAACTCTTGGTTACTTTCAACTTTTTTTCCTGATTTTTTTGCTTAAAACATATATTTTTTCAACAAACAGCATAGTTTTTTCCGGTGTTTACATAGAGATTTTCCGAGTTGCATATGCAATGAGAACGACATGATTAGCTGCAGGAGCAACTTGACTTTGCAGAGTGTGTGTGGAGCTGGGGAAGACTCTCTTGAATCAGAATCTGAGTCTGAAATCTAAATCTGAATGTGAATGTGAATATGAAGCTGGATGCGGCGACATTCTGGCTCATAAGTAGGATGTGAGAATGCGGCAGTGCGAGAAGCGATTGCTGCCATAGATTTAACCCATCGGTGCCTCTGATATTAATCGTACTCCATCGCTCTTTTTCCGCAGCCGTCGCCTACAACGGATCCTTCCTGACCATCGCCAAAGTGAATCGGCTGAACATGGGCGCCTATCTCTGCATCGCCTCCAATGGCATCCCGCCAACAGTCAGCAAGCGTGTGATGCTCATTGTGCACTGTGAGTATTTGGGGCTGGGCGGGTCCCATCAATTTTAGCATATTTAAATATTTATGGTTCTGCGCCAGAGAGCACCGCATGGTGCAGGGTGCTCCGCTCCAGACCAGACCACAGCAGAGCCCAGACACAGTCACAGACTGCCATTGCGACTGCGACGCGCACAAAGCGCCACTCGAAATCTTGCCAGGCTAAATATGCCCTGCATTTTAATTTTCCCAGGGAGACCCCTGGGGAGTGGGGTGGCGGAAAGTCCTGTATACTTTTAGGTGCCATGCATAAAGCAAATAATTAAGTGTGTGCTCAGCACACCCTCCCCCGGACCGTCCGCCGGCAGCTAGTTAGCATTTTTGGAGCACTTTGCCCCGGCTCCTCTCTCTCTCGCTAATTAAATAAAAATTAAAATGGCTCCACAATTTGTTAGGTAAGTTCACGGCACATGTTTAAGCCAAAGTTTCGCCTTCGATTCGGATCAGTTTCAGTTTCAGCTCCCAATGGCAAAGCATTTTTTGTGGCTTTCATATAGAATTAAAAAGCAATTAATTGGAAACAATAAATGGCAACCGCAGCGAATTGCCGAACGGCAACATAAAGCACTAGAAAAACAATAACGACCACCGTCCGATATGGACGGAATTTCTCTCTATAAATGGGAATTCTTTGTTGCCCACTCACTCGCCACATTCCCCAGGATCACCCGAACATTCCACACCTGACACAACACACTCTAGCCACAAATTCTGCCCCCATCCCGCCCAGCCTTTCATTCCCGAGACTCACGGCTGGCTGTGGCGTTTTACTGCTGTTTTACAGTTCCACCCATGATTTGGATACAGAATCAATTAGTTGGCGCAGCCCTCTCGCAGAACATAACTCTGGAATGCCAGTCGGAGGCGTATCCCAAGTCCATCAACTACTGGATGAAGAACGACACGATTATTGTGCCAGGTGAGTGTACTTTCCGGAATAACAGATTTTAAATCACTTGAAAAGGTGCCTTAAAGTATGCAGTATTTATGATGTGTGATAGTTTCTATGCAGCATACTTTTAGACACATTTTCAAGGGGTTTGAAGTCACGAAAAGTTTAAAACTGACTTCATCAAGCAGCTGTTACTACTCGCTCGAGCTGTCTTTTAATTTTCCTAGTTCAATTTCATTAGTGTTGGCTTTCCCTCACCCAACCCAACCTCTTTGCCAACTTATTTCCGAAGAGCCTTTAACGATGGATGGGTCCATCTCTTCATTTGACCTCTTCAATCTCCCACTCATCTTCACTGAGAAATGGTCTGAGCGTGATGACAAAAAGCGGTGCAGGCCACAAGTGAAAAAGCGTTGAAAAAGGAATAAACATTCAGCCGAACACTCGAATCCGTGGTCGCAGAATAACTGCGGCGGTGGTGCTTCACTTCACTTAGTCCCCCCATCGACCCTGCCGATGGACAGGAAGAGGCATCGTCATCGGCATAGGGGTCGGCGGAAAAAAGTCACAGACATGCAGTCGGAATGCCGTCGCCGCCGCCGCTGCCTTTTTTCCAGTTATTTTCAAGTTGTTTTTTGCCAGCGGAGAAAATGGAAAAAACTGATTGAAAATGACCTCAAGTCAGAAGCAGTTGCCGGGACCTCTGTCCGACAGCCGCTGGATTTTAATGGAGTTTTCTGCTTTAGTTTTGAGCGAGTCGAAGGGCTTCCCATAACCACAAAAACGTTACAGCAGAGTCCATCCAAAGGACGAAAGTGACCACTTGGTAGCTTGGCCTACGTCAGAGCTAAGCCAGAAAGTGTGCCCCTCTGGCTCTGTCCCCGAAACTCAATTATTTCTAATCAAGACCAGGCCGAGATCTCCATCTCCGTTTGGGCCATCACAATGGCATTTTGCTGGGGTAATCAGTCGCTTAACCGGCATGCATAACAATTACCGAACCTGGACGGAATGTAATGCTCGGCTTAGTGCTACTAAATCTAACCGACATCAAACGTAAATCAAAACCTGCATGACAAACAAAAACAGCCCCCACAAGACCAGACCAGAGAACAGACTTGTTTTTGTATAAATTAAAACGAACCATTTGACAGGGGGCAGCCGGGTCAGAAAATCCGGGCCAGGACCAACTTGGGTCCAGTTCGGCTCTAGTTGGATTCATCCGATCCGAGCCGAGTTGAGCTGAGCTGACTTGGGCGACTGCAAAAGTTCTTTCTCAGTTAAATTACTTTGACAAGAAGCTCCAGAAAATATGTGGGGGGCGGGGCTGAGTTCAGCCTGAAAAGGGGTTAAAGTTCGCTGCGGTGGCTGGGATAATGGAGACTTCTCCTTTCAGGTGAGCGCTTTGTGCCGGAAACCTTTGAGTCGGGCTACAAAATAACCATGCGCCTGACCATATGCGACGTGGACCTGCAGGACTTCGGGGCCTATCGCTGCGTGGCCAAGAACTCCCTGGGCGACACCGATGGCGCGATCAAGCTGTATCGTAAGTATCCCAAGTATTGGTGCAAGTAACAAAGGCCGCCTGAGTGCCATAACAGTGCCATTCGATGGCCATAACCGTAACTGTGGCCATAAGCCGGCGAAACAATGGCCATAAGTCAGGCAGCCCCTGGCAATTAGGCGCAAACTATTTGCCCGACTCGGGCTTTTAATTAATTTAAGTCAATGACTCTGCGTGGGCCGACAGCAATGTGTGTGAGTGTGTGTGTTTGCCTCGATAAATACCCAAAACAAAGGGTCAGTCGGGGGTCGAAGGTGACCAGTCCAAGTCCAGTGTCAGTGATTGATTTACGAGAAGCAGGACCAGGTTAATGCCAGCCCTAAACCGGTTTCTAGGCATCAGTTCTCTTGTAGGGAGAAATTTGAGCATATTCGCATATGTGTAGTTAGTTTAATGTTTTATTGTTTGTAGAATGGGGCTAATATTTATTATTAGTTTATTAAACGGAATATGAACAATTTTATAGAAGTTTTGGAAGAAAATGTGATCTAAAAATAAGTTGGTATTATAAATAAAACCCTGATATTAATTCATCAAATTATATTAAATTTCTTAATAATATTTAAAAGATTTCATTCCTCAAAAACCTTCTTTATTTTTGCAACAAATTAAACTAATTTGGGTAAACTTTGTTCCAGTCTAGTTGGTAGTTTCAAGAAAGGATATATAAGGATAGTAAATTCTGCTCAATATCAAGGGACGACAGACACAATGCACACTTTGCTCGGCTTTACCATATTGATATAACCTTTTGTGCTTCCAAAGACTATTGGTTTATTGATTGCACGTATGGCACTATCGGTACTGGATAACACAGATAAATGAACCCTTTCCCTCTTTAGACATTCCCCAGACCACCACGATGACAACAATGGCTCCAACTGTATCCATCAACACAGTGCCCGTGGTCCTGGTGAAGTACAACAAAGGTGAGGCGTGGTCTCACCCACAGAAGCCATAGAACCCTCTCAAATCTGCATCTCACTCTCGCCCTCTTAGAACAACGCTACAACAGTGGCAGCAACCAGAACCAGAACTCCAACGGAAATCCTTACAACTTCAATCCGGGCAACGGCCAGCAGAACTCGAAGACGCAGCGCAACAAGGCCAACGGCAAGGGCTCCGACCAGGCCTCGTCCGGACTGAACAATGTCTATGTGGGAGCCACCTCGAGCCTGTGGAACACACAGGATCACTACTCGTCCTCCTCCTCGAGGGGCAGGGATCACCACCAGCAGCAGCAGCAGCACCAGCAGCAGCAGCAACAACACCACGGTGAGTGGGGAATTCTCTGGGGGATTGCCGGATTGCCGGATATTGCCGGCCCCTCAGCCGATTGATGGGGAATCCTTCCCCGGCGGCGCTGTATCATACCATAAATATTTCGCCATTTATTTTATGTTTATGACAAATCATAACGACTTTGGCTGCTTGGCTTAAGGGTCTCTGGCATGTCGTTGTCGGCACTTGTTAGATATAGATACTTTTAGCTCAAGCTGCGAGGAAGGCAACTTTGGGATTTGTGGAGAGGATTGACTGGCTGGTTACCTTGGAAAATGAAAGACATATAGACTGGGAAACTGAGTGAAACGTTTGAATAACCTTTTATAGGAGAACATTACTTTACAAACTTTTTTAAACGAAACTTTTAAAAGAAAAGAAAAGAATTTATTTGATTCAAAAAAAAGGCGCTTATGTCATAGCCCAGCATACCCTTCATAGCAGTCCCTGAGTGTATAAATACTTGGCCAAAACATATGAAAGTCTCCCTTTTTTTTTGTCGCGTTGCCAGTGATAATACGACTTTCTAGCATGCAAGGCTAGGGTTTTTGGGAACCACTCCTTCTGCGCCATCTTCGGCCAGTTGCTGAGTTGACAATGTGTCTGCCGTAATGGGCTGCTAATGCGGACCATCGTAATGTACAATCATCATAAATAATAAAGGGCTTTCGCCATTTGTTTTTTGGCCCGAGGAGCAGCGAAGCAAACGTAGCTGGAGGTGCCAATGAAACTATCGAACTTGAAGGTTAAAGCGCAAGACCAAGTCTCCCCGGAGCAGCTGGCAATCGATGAGCATAAAGTCATGCACTTCCGCCCGACTTCCCGCATGTCTCCGATCACACAATTGGCGACAATGCTCCCGGTCTGTTCTGCTCTCTTTTCTTTTTTTTCGCTGCCTTGCTCCTTCGGCAAGGACGAATGCATAAAACTTTACAGGCGCTTTGCTGCGAAGTGGAAATTTTCTACATACGCGCTTGACTAAAAATAAAATGCACTCGACAAAATCAAATCGAACAAATTGAATATGAGGATGGGGCAGGGTGAGTGCTGGGAAAAAAGCGCAATATAAAAATAGCAGACAAATTGCACACGAGGCGTCAAGGCGATAGAGCTGCCCCAGCAGCGACTCCTGCCCCCTGGACTTATCCCGCCATCTGAAGCAATTTTTTGGCAACGCAAGCGAAATGTGGCATCCCTCGCAGGATGGCCATCCATATGAAGCCGGGGGGAGGTAGTAAATGGGGCTCTTGGCTGCGGGTGCTACAATGACGACAACTTTCAAGCGTTGCATGCAACGTCGTAAGCGCTGCGTTTACAGTTAGATTTATTACCTGCTAGATGTTGCACATATCGTGCCAGGCACTGTGTGTGTGCCGTGTGTGCGCCTCCTCCCCGAGGGGTAGCTGCAACTAGGTGTGGGTGTGGCTTGTTCGCTTATCGTTGCCGGGTTTTGCATATGTCGCGACTGTTTTTGCCCCGGCCGCTGACACTTTAAGGCGGAACAAGCCAGCGACAAGCGAAGTTTCATGACCAAAGCCCAGTTTCCCAGTTTCCAAGGGAAGGGAATGGAGTGGAGTGGCATTGTGCCTTATTGGACCACGCCCATCTCTTTGCGGGGACAGGGAATTGGGTTAAGCGAAAGTGATGCTGTCATAAATCATTCTCAAGCCGTTATATCCTGATTCTTTGACATTGGCTTAATTTTTTAATATTTCTTACTCTAAATTTGGTTGGCTTTTGGTGGTTTCCATGTCTTTCAGAGATTTCGATTTTTTAAAAGGAAAAAATAATTCCAAAAAATACAAACAGCTCAATGTACAAGTCGCGCAATTCATCTCGGAAAGCTCTAGATAATTTGAATTCTTAATGGAAACCCATTTCATTTCTATTGGCCTTACGACTTATTATTTAGCATGTTTACTTATCATTAATTTTCGTTTCAATGGAGTTAATAGTCCATATTCTTGATACTATCATTTGCATATTAAAGCCCTCAGTTATTTCACTTAAATTTGCACTTAGATTTTATGGATGGATTTCCCATGTGCTAGATATTTGCCAAATCAAAATTGCAGCTCCATTATGTTCTCTTCACTAAAGCGGTTCCATTTAACAACAACATAGGTATAACTAATGGTCGTGCTAAATGAGTGAGTTCATCTTGTGCCCAGATGTGCGAGCACTTATACACATGCCAATTAAATTCAATTTCCAATTATCACCGGATTCGCATTCGGATTGGGACTCGGATACCGGGGTGGCATGGGTGGCGTAGGATGGCTGGATGGCTGGACGGCTGGCCGGCTGGATGGCTCCTCCTCGCTTAGTCCGCCCGGGGCCACAGAACTAGTGTCGGCATTAAGTGCTGCAGATGCATTTGGCTCGCCACTTAAACTGTCATTAAATTGTTGCAATCAACCACAGAAGCTGCCCCGGCCAAGCTGTCTCTCTCTGCCATATTTAATTTGTTCGGCCAGCGGACAAACAATATGGCACAAATTACAAGGAAATGCAATAAAAAGAAATTGCACCAGTCCCCGGTGCTCCGGATCCGGCACTCTCCAGGGTGTTCACATGCGCGAGTCCGGGCCTGTCTACCTCCGAAGTCCGACCTCGGGCCTCGATGATTACTTCAGCATTCAGTGTCTGGTAATAATTTGCCTATAATTTGCACAAGTCGGCGGGCCAGCCGCCCGGCCAGCCTGTGCGACGAGTGAAAAATGATAAAGTAAATGAAATGCAACAGACAGCCACCGAATTGCCATCGCGTGCCGCGGGCATTTTATGGATGCAGCACCATTTTTTTTCCCCCGAAATGGAGGAGGGAAGAGCTGGAGGAGGGAAGGGGGAAAGCGACTCCATAAATACAACGCATGGCGGGGCCAAAGTGAGCCTCAAGTGCTGAGTGCAAGCTGCGCTTTTCCTTTCATTTCGAGTAAGTGAACAGGCCCCGGAAATCGAGGTGTGAAAGCTGCTCCCAAATGGAGTTGAAGTTGAGCCCTCGGAATTTTTGCAGGGGCCTACTATTGGTGACTTTACCAGTACACAGGGAAAAATGGGTTATAATTTTAGTATGTGAATAATAGATTTAAAGAATAAGTTTTCCTTCACATTTATAGAAAATTTCTTTAGCTAAAGTAAATTAATAAAAGCACATTTAATTTTATTAGTTAAGGCGTTCACTTTCACCTATTTATCATTAATTATCTTAAATGAATATAGCGTTGATATATTGAAATCCTAAGAAGATAAATTTACAGGAAAATTATTCGAGATATTTTGAGTATAAGCAACCTCTTTGCTTTAACTAAGAATTCATTTAAGTATATAATTTTTTTGCGCTGTGTACCTTTAATTTCTTATGCCAGCGAGTTCAGATACATGAGTATCATAAACAGATGCAATTTATTTCTATTAGGTCAACAACACCCCGGGGAACGGGTGGTGGAATTATGCAGAAATTACTTAAAGTTTCAAGTAGTTCGCCTTCGGGTGAGCAGAGCCCGCCCAGTGTCTCAGCTTAAGCGTTTTGCTTTGGCAAACAGGACTTTCTTTGCTTTTCCAGCTTTCCCTGCTGCCTGTGCCGGCTTTCCTCCTTTTCCTCGTTCTCTGTTTACGCCTAAGCGCTTTAAAGACACCGTTGGGACTTTCTCGCCCTCTCACAGGCGCACGCATAAACACATGCTCAAACGTCAATAAAAATCAGCCACACACACACACCCACGGACAGACAGGACAAACAGGACCTCGATGCTGGTGTTGGTGTTACTCTTGGTGTTGGGGTTTGTGTTGGTGTTGCCCGCTTTCACACATGGAAATGTTTGCAGACGCCAGCAAAACAACCAAGGCAACGAGCAGCGCCAGCCAGCAATGGCAGCGCAAAGGAGTTTTGTGGAAAAGCTGCTTATGGAAAAATAAAAAAAAATACAAAAAAAAAACAGAAAAAAAACTAAAAGACACACAGGCACAATCATACACCCCACACCCACTTACACACCGAGTCGTCGCACACAGAGACAGACAAATAAATTTTGAACCCGGTGCAAAGCAATTTGCGCATTTCCGTTGTAAAAATAAAAAGGGTTCTCGTTAAAAACAAAACGAAAGGTCTCTAGATGGACCGAAAGTGAAGGACCAACCGACCGCCGGGCCATATTTCATAGTTATGACAAAGTTCGTTCAATGCAATGAAGTTCGACTGCGGCGATTACGGTTTATGGGGTCAAAGTTGTTTTTTCGATCCCGTTTCTGTTCCTGTCCCAGTCCCAGTCCCTGTCCCTGTAGGTATATGGCATATGTAAGAAGGAAATCGAACAGTCTGTTATTTTAAGGATACTGTTTGCTCTCCCTTGTCACAAAAAAGGCCCACTTTAGATTACCCATTACATTGATTAGAAATTAGGAAACTATGGACATAAGGGGTGATTCAAAGTCCAGTTAGTCTGAGCCTCGCGTTAAATCAGAAAATAAATAAATTCTGATTATCCCATTAAAAGTCGCTGCATAAATAAATAAAGTAAAAGTCACAAAAATAAACTTTTTTTTTTATAAAAATATATTTTTTTGTTAACAAAAAAATGGTTGATTTGTATTTTAATAAAATATTCACGTATTTCTTAGTCCACTCCATTACCTATGCTTAAACTCATTTCTATTATTAGTTATTTTTAGTAATTAGTAATTTTTTGATTAGTATTTAGTAATTTTTATACTACGCTTACAGGCAATTTCCCACGATTAGCTGACGGAATTTCATATTTATTTTATTAAAATAAATACAAAGAAGTTCTCTAAAGTTGATTACCTTCTCAACTTAAATTGTTTAATTTAGACGCAACTCAAGGATACATTTCTTTTTTTTAAATGCCAGCAATTTTGACTTTTTTTGTTAATTTTTTTCAAAGCCTAGAGCAAAATATGGAGCAAAAATTAGTTTGTACTACAAATATATGCAGTTTATCCTTTGCATTCAATTTGTTCTCAAGTTGAAGCAACTATCGAATCAATTCCAATACTTTCACTAACTAAAATCCTTTGGATGTTTATTTTTTGAGTGGTCCGAACGCTCCAGCCCAACCGACAACCGAAATAGTCCCGCAAACAATTGTTTGCAATCCACCTAATGACCAATGGCCTGGCCACGTCAAAGTCAAACAGGGCCAAAGCGAGGAGGGTGGGCGGGCAAGAGGAATCGAACAGATCCATTCCGAGCCGAACCGAACCGAACCCAGCACGCAAACAAATGTCCAATGAAACAGATTGCCGGGCAAACAAACGGCCGAAAAAGGAAGACGACTCGGCAAAAAATACAAACTGCACGATAAATTGATGGCAAAAACAATACAGAGCCTTTGCACCTCCTCCGCACTCTCGGAACGGCGAGCCCCGAAACCCGAACACCCACCCCCGATCTCCGATACCCGTGTGTCCTTGCGTCCAAATACATGTATGAACCTCCCACAAGTCCTGCCCGCTGTTTGGAATGCATGGCGCAAGGGTTTAACGCACTTAAGCAATAAAAATCGAAACAATTTTCGATGCTGCCAAGTGAAATTGAAACAAAATACCAGCAAGGACGGCCAGCCAGGATACTCTCGCTTTTCCCGCCGCGTCCGAGCTGAGGCTTGGGGGAAACTGTATAAGTGAGAATGTTATAAATAAGTGGGGCAGGCAAAGTTGTGTCCCTTTTATATGCAATACTTTCTGCTCTGCCAGTTGACAAACAGTTCGGGTTTGTGTATCCTGTATCCTGTGTCCTGTGTCCCGAGTCCCCGCCCGTTTTATCTCTTTCGCATTGTCGCCTGCTACAAATGGCTGGCCATAAACGCATCCTGTGTCTATTGTTTATGCTCGTTGGCGTGTGGCAAGCGCATAATTGAAAAAGGACATTCGCCTGATGACAGTCAAGTCCCACCAATATGAAGGACACATCATAAAGTGGCATGTGGCTGTTGATTAAGTCAGCGAATAAAAACAAAGAACCCACAAAGGAACCGTAAATATTTCAATCAATCATTGAGGGAGCTCTCTGTCCCTAACAAAATATATCCATGTTCAAATGGATATGAACTTGTTTTACTCTGAAATCATTTCAGTTAGCCTTTCAATTTATTATCAGTAAATATTATTTATCGTTTTTTTCAGGAACTGATCACAGCGCCACTTACCGCTCGGACGGCAAGAGTCCGCACCTCACGAAGCACGATGCCAAGTCCTTGACGGACGACTTGGATCGCATGCAGGATCTCAAGGGCTGGGCCCAGCGCCTGGCCCCTTTTGCCCCCATGTTTGGCCTACCATTCATACTGGCCGCGGGCTATCTGGGGGCGTGGCAGGAGTAGACTGTGGCTGGACAATTGTACAAAAAAAAAGAAAACATTTAAAGGGACATCCGCGCGGCGAAAACCAAAGTTAGTCTAACTAAGGATACACTAATTCGTAAGCAATAACCTTATAAATCGTGTTGGTCGAAAAACAAACTTTTATTTTTGTGCTGAGTGGAAAGTTGCTTACTGTAAAAAGTTGTTGATGTTTAAGGTAATCTAGCATTTAAGTGGCCAGTTGAAGGATCGATTACGCAACTGTGGGTTCTGCAAGCGGCAACGGAAATACAAAGTATTAGGATGTAAAACATAAGGGTTTAATACAAATAAAATGTTCTCTTAAGCCTACCAACTGAGACTCGAGCCGAGGTTAGATCTAAGTCACCGGGGTCAGTCAGCCGATGCCATCACTCTTACTTTTAGCCCCCGTTCTAGCTTAGTTCCCAAGCACTGCAAGCTGTATGATAAATATTACATAAACAATGACATCTTGATTTAACAAAAAATGAAATAAAAATGCCGTCTTAAAACATGTAAAATCGAGATATATTTTGAAAGTTTTTATTCACCATTTTCAGCAGGATTAAGAGTGTTTAGAGGTAAGGACATTATTTAGTTAATTTTTTAGTCCACCTTTCTGATATTTTAGTGTTCCAGAGCCTTTAAAATATATTTCCATATATTTCCATATGGTAAAATATATCTAGTTTCCAATAATGCTAAAAGGAAATCTATACCTTACCAAAATAATGAGGTAAATAAATATGTGTACTTCACAAGAATCTGTGGAAATGCATACCCAACACTTCGGTACTTGGAGTAAACCTTTCCTTGTTTTTTTTTATTTTATTTTTAATTTTAGGTTTTGTATGGCAACAGCCCCGAAGCGAATATTTACTGAACCGCAAAATGTACTATACCCGCCCCACCGCCACCCGTCGCCATTGTTTACTTTGCGGGCGAATTTGTGCGCCATCGGCGGCCCACATGGAAACATTTTTCATTTTCATTAAAAAAGTGAGCGCAACAAAAAACCCGCGTGACTTTATAATTTAATTTGAAAAGCGCAGGGCTGGCCAAAAGCGGAGCGGCATCAGAGTGCCAGAGTAGAGTGCAAAAACACAAAAAATAATTATTAAAATAAATTAAATGTCTGCCGCTGCCCTCATAAACTTCACCGAGTGGGCAATTAAAGGAGTCGGCGTGTGAGGCGGAGGTGGCCCGAGCGTGGGACGTGGCTAGTTTTTTCCTCAGGAGGTGAAGAGTTAAGCGGCAGAGTCACTGAAAAAAGCAGGCAGCAAAAAAATCAAATTGCTGCCATGGCATTTTGACTCGAGTTTCACACAACGCCAGGGCAAATGGCAAAAAATTGGCATGTGAAACGATTGCAGAACCTCCGACCCCTTCGCCCGGACCTCCAGTCCATTGCCACTATAAAGGGGCCAGTTAATAAAGGCAACAGGGCATGTGCTGTATGTCAAAAAAGATAATATATATATAGTGGGATGAGAAAGGAAAGAGAGGATTTTTCTAGAGACTAGAGAATGAGACCACAATTGGGAAAAATGCTGACCAGAAGAAAATTATTGGAAATGAGCTGCCCTGTGGTGCCCTTATGCAGATCATTCCGCGCAATTGAGAGTTTTTTTTGTTTAAGAAATAAAATGTATAAATTAAAATGTACATAAGCTATGTGGTATGATGTTAATTAGAAAAAACTAAAAGGACGTAGGTAATTTTCTAAACTGTTCTGTTTCAAATATTCTTGTTCATTTCTAGTAGACTTCGATACCTACGACACGAGGAAAGCATTAATCTTTGCATACATTTTTTTGAAGAACTTGTTGTAGCTTTATATCTCGAGCTGTGACAAACCACAACCATCTTATGATTTATTTTATTGGTAAAAATTAAATTCCTTATAATACACTTTAATTGATTTCGTAAGTCCTGTGTGTGGTTAGTGAACTTTGGTAACGACTGATGACGTAAACTAAATCGTAAAAAATCGAAAATATCCTTTGAAAAAATTATATGCCCTTGCTTGTTTGCTGTTACTTATAATTTATATTAAAACTTTTTTAAACTGTTATTTAATTTTGTATTGTATCAGCCTATAAGATACTTTCTCAAAACTTTATTAAATCAGCTTACCAATCCACCCATTGAAGCCATTAAAAATATATCAATAAATCCCATTCATTGGTTCACACTTTAGGCTGGGGAAAAATTAAAATTGTATTTCGTTTTGCATATTTAAGACTGCTTAATATTTCATGGTCTATGACAAATTTATATGATTTTATCAATATAATTGATAATGTCAATTTGCGCTGTAATCAAATATGGCCACAGAGGTTCATCGTCTGGATGTTGTTGTTTTTGATGAAATTGTAGCTATTGTCGGCGGCACTTTTGTCTTTTTTTTCTGGTAGGCGTGACATTGATCGGTTTAATGATGCGAAACCGCAATAAATGTTTCAACATTAATATTTGACGGCATATTAAATGGACGAAAGTGCAAGCTTTTAGCATCAGATGTTAAAGCCATGGAAACTCCCCACCCCGTCAAGGAAAATGCATCGGCAAGTTTTTGTTTCACTCAGGCCAACGGCTTCTTTTGTGTGTCCCGGGCGTGGACTCTCTCTTTTTTTCGCTTTGATATGCTATGCTTTTTGTCCGGCCCTCTTCCGCATGCAGTGCGTCTGCCTCGTCCTTTTTTATTCCACCTTCTCCTATAATTTTGCCTCCTTTGCAGGACTCTTCCTTGACGCAGCTAAAGAGCCGCCGTAATTATGAGTGGCCGCGGGACTAGGCAAATATTGGCCAATCACATAATTCCTATTTACTCAACGCTGAAATGGAAAGCGTTGCCTAATACGGATTGCGTTTGCCGTATTTTGGCGGAACTACATTTATTTTTAAATAAATATGCTTTCCCTTAGCCAAGACCCCAACCGCACAGCACGCTTTCGAACAGTGAGGCGGTGCACCTGGCAAGCTTTTTCGAAGAGTACGTAAGGGTGTAAAATGTATGGCGGGTAAAATATATTCGTAGTTTACTGTACGTATGATTTTACAGAAGGTAGAAAGGTGAACTTATTACAAAATAATTTAATTACAATATACTTCGACACCTTTACAGAGAATATCATTTAGTTAGCATTATAATGTTTTTAGAATATATACCTTCAAATACATATTTTTCAATTGTACAATTGTACATATTTAATCAATTATAAATGGTACAGAGAAAAAGAGATAATAGTTTGACTCATTAAAAGTGAGTCATAAACATTTTTTATCCCCAAGAGATAAACATAATAGCTTCCCAAAATTAAAGCAAATATTAAAGTTCAAAATCCCAGGGAGGCACTCTGGGTCGTTACACCACCGATGTCATTGGAAACTGTGCCTTCGGCACCCAGTGCAACAGCCTGAAGGATCCGCAAGCGGAGTTCCTGAATGTGGTTCCATGGCTATTCCAGAATAGCGCACGGAGCATCCGATGGCGCATCTCAAGTTCACGTATCTCATCTCGCTGTTCAAGCTGGGGCTTCCGGTGCGAGTTCTTTATGCGCAGCGTTCGCGAAACGGTCAAGTTCAGGGACCGCGAGGAGATCCGGCGAAAATACTTCATGGAGCTATTGCTCGGTCTCAGGCGCCAGCAGAACGGAAAAGGATTCACCGTGACCAGTTCAAACTGTATTTTTTCTGCAGGGTTTAACGATTTTGTAAAATTTTCTTCTGCGAATAATTTTCATATCCGAATCCTCAAAAATATACCGGCTTTGATTGTCGCCTTTGCGAGTTTTGGAAACATCATCCATAAGTAAGCCATCCCCTTGTTGTACAGATCTTTCGCCAGAGCTTTCACAACAGAGCTCAAAATCAGCCCCAGTTTAATGTGCAGCGAAGGAAGAATAACCCTTTCTGTATCGACAAGGGCTTTTTTAAGCACAGTACAGTTGCCATGACATGATCCTTACGAGGTGGCCAATTATGATTGAAAAAATGTAAATCATCTGCCCTGCTATTCCAAAGGTACTTGGTATAATTACCTTGGAGTCCCCAACAACCTTTAAGTTACAACATATTTTCCAAATGTAGGACTTATAACAATTATGTCCAAATGCGATTTCATGGTTTCATACGTTTCCTTTATATTTGTAGCATGGCCAATCGGTATAGAAGGTTATGTTAAAAGACTATAAGAACCATTTCTGGGGAAAATGGTCAATGAACGCGATCAGTGAAAGACTAGATAAGTCTGAAAGTCATTTGGAATTTTATTTATTCAAAGTTAAAATAGTTATAAACTAACTCATCACCTTAATGTCAGTAAAAGATTTATAAATACATCTGTGGAAGAGTTCTTCAGAGTTATTCAGTTGAATAATCCTATAAGTTAATAATACACCAAAAATATAAATAACGAGAAAGAAAGCTAACTTCGGTAAGCCGAAGTTGGTATACCCTTGCAGTCTGTAATTGGATCATTGAAAATCGAACCATTTTAGTAATGTTGAAAAAACATCGAATTTTGTAAATTTTACATTTTACATGTAGAATTTTACATTTTCATATAAATGGACCGATCGATTCTATGGCAGCTATATGATATAGTGGACCGATCTTAATGAAATTAAAACCGTAATTCTAGAACCTTAAAAAACTGCTATGTCTTAAAATTTATAGAAATTCGTTGAAAAACAGAGAAGTTAAATTTTTTTTACATTAATTTCGCCATCATTCCTATAGCAGCTATAGGATATAGTAGTCCGATTTCGGTCGTTCCGACATATATACTGCGTGCTAAAGAAATAAGACTATGCTGAAAATTTCAGCTCGATAGCTCAAAAACTGAGAGACTAGTTCGCGTAGAAACCGACAGACGGACAGACAGACGGACAGACAGACGGACAGACGGACAGACGGACAGACAGACGGACATGGCTAGATCGACTCGGCTGGTGATGCTGATCAAGAATATATATACTTTATGGGGTCGGAGATGCCTCCTTCACTGCGTTGCAAACATCTGGTCAAAATTATAATACCCTCTGCAAGGGTATAAAAATACAAAAAAATATTAAATTATGATGTTACAACCAAACTAAATCCCTTACAGACAAATAAAGTTGAAAAATGTCCAATGATATACGAGCCGTTAAATCCGTGAGGAACGGTTTTGCTTAAAGGCCTTGACAAATTCTTGTGTTATAAATAATGTAAATTTTTACGGATATGCATGGAAATCAGCTTAAAATGATCGCCTATAAAAGCTTCATTACGATTTGACTATCGACGGGAGAAGACCGCCAGCCATGCATATTTTCGGACTACTTTTGGCAATGCTATTTGTATTAGCAGGAAATGCGTTTGAAATCGATGCATCTCCTTATAATCAATATAATTGGTATAAATTTTGCCCTCCGGGACAAATATTAACTGTAAACGCCCGCTGCCGGAATTTGGCCCGATCTGAGGATAATAGCATTTCAAAATAGTGATTATAAATATAATGTTCCAATTAAAAGATCTTTAAATTTTGGATAGCTGCATGCCTTAACTTTATTGACCTAAAACTACGAAGCGTAAGCATCTACACAAGTATATTAATTATATATCTGTTTAGTTTCTGCCAAAAATCAAGGCAATAGCTCTCCTATGAGTTTTATATAATTTTTCTGGGCTTAGTCACAGGGTTTCTTGAAAAAAACCTTAATCTGCCTTATCACAAGTGCCTAGTTCTCCATTTTATCATATTTTTCTATGATGTATCTCTCTCGAAACCCATAAATATATTTATAAAATAAATGGAAATTTTGGTCGACCTAGTGCATATGACTAATATTAAACCAGTTCGACGAAAACATATTTTCTCATAATATTTTTAGTGGTCATACGCAAAGTTGTTCTATGTATTTAAACGAAGTTAATTTCATTTCAGAGACCCTCCGCAAGTACCCGGCACTGGCTTCCCTCACTCGCGTCGCCTCCGAAGACTACGAGATCTCGGTGCGCGACGGTGGCCACCCCGTTGTCCTGGAGAAGGGTACGGTGAAGGTGGGCCTGATCACGCTGCTCCTGCGCTTCCGCTTTCGCCTGCCGCCGGGATAATCCGACAAGTTGACGGTCACCCGCAACAGCATTATACTTATGCACAACAAGGGTGTTCGGTTGCATGTTGATCGGCTGGCGGAGGCGGAGGTGGAGGAGTGTCGCGCCTAATGTAAACACACACACGCCAGTCGAGAATAAACAACGCAGCCTGGCTGCTGTTCGTCAGCAGAAATTCAATTAAATTCGCCCCTTCTGTGGTCGATTGAAAGCCAAACCGAAATTTATCGCCGCCGCAAGGCCCCTCCTCCGCTCCTTTCCCCTCCATTTCCCGAGGCAACTGCTCAGTTATCCCAGAAGCCGACACCATGGGCATTAAATCAACACAAGCGGGGCGACGACGACGAAGAGTAGGGGACCTGGCCATGTGAGCTGACCGAAAGCCATTGCGGTTCAGTTTGATGCACTGCTCCTTTGGCCAACACCCCAACACCCCAACACACCAACACCCCAAAACCCCATCTGCCCACTCCCAACCGCTGCCCAGTTGCTCGCACAAATCCAAACATTTACAATATTTTGCTAATTAGCAAAATATGTGTGAATAATGCATGTGACAAAGGGGCGGGTCTGCATCCTGTAGGTGTCATATTAAATTTATGGCCAGAGCTGGGCACACAGCGGGAGTGGCAGGAGTGGACACTGGTACTGTCTCAACATTTTGGCCATTTCGGTGATTAGTTGTGGGCAAGCAAAGGCGTCTACCGCCGGCATAATGAGCGGTATTAATCAATAAATGCAACAGGAGCGGAAGTGAGCTGACAGATTTATGCACAAAGTATCGAAGCTCGGACCCTGCAGAGTTTGGGGGATTTTCATGAGAAAACAATAAGCTGATGTAGCCAAAGCTGCAGCCTAGTTTAGGTAGAAGAGAAATTAGTTACCTACCTTTAGTAGTTCATTAACTTCACTACACATTGCTTTTACTTATTTCACAATACACTTTATCACCAGAAAAAAAAACTGTGGCTGATATTTGCGAGGACCGACTGGTTAACTACAAGCGAAAAATTCAACTGATTCCACAGATTCTCCAGAGCTCGATCAGTCATTGAAGTGTTGCGTAATTTATTGGAAATAATCAAAAGAGAGCAGAAAAAGAGATCAAAAGAGAGAGAGAGAGAGAGAGAGATTTTAAGGAGACTGGAAGGCAGAGCTGGCCACAACAATTGTTATTCTAAGAGGAGAATTCATAGCTTTCAAGTACTCTAAAGCTCTACTTTTTATAATCAGAAATCGATTACAATAGAATTATCTAAACAGCTACAGATGAATTGAAAATCTACAATACTTTGCCTGATTTCGCTTTATTTACCAATTAATATACATTTTTATATATTTTTCAACATTAATTTCAACGGATTGCTAAATTAAAAAGGAGAGTACCATTAATGAAGCTTTTGTTCATTTTTTCTGCTCTGTGCTTCTCTTAAGACTTTAATCAGATTTGAATTAAACGGAAAGAAACTTTGATAATGTGCAATTATGTTCATAAAAGCTCTATGCTGGCATTCACTGTGTTAATGTCTTCATTTATGCATCGATTCCCTCCATAATCATACGCTTTTATGGACTTTTAATTGGCAATTTCCTAAGCTGGCTGCGTCTATAACTCACCCAGGAACTTTTGTCTATTAAACGGCGCCGAAAATGTAGTCATAATTTATGGCAGTTAAGCAGCTAACAAACTATCCTGCAGATACCACCTCCTTCGGTCCCACCTCCGGTTCCTTGCAGAGGAGCTTTGCATGTTCAGCCACTATCAGCGGGCGGGGAAGGGTGCGAATGCGATGTCCTTGGGGGTGGGTTTCAGGAATGAAGGTTGAGCGGGTGAAAGGGCTGCAGCTGTCGTCGTCGCATCCAGCACAGAACGCGGAAGCGAGTGAAAAGCAATTATCAGGTGTCAAAATTTATATTAGGGTGCCCCCAGGCCAAATAAGGGAATCCAACCAGGAAGCCGTGCAAAAGGAGAGAAACAAGAACTTGAAAATAACTTGCGAGTCCTGCCAGTCCTGATGCACTTATAAAAAATAATATTATTAATTTATGAGCCAATTTTTACTTTAATTACTCTCTAGCTTAAAATCTGTCAGTCAGATAAGCACAAACATGATTTTGTTTGGGCGACTAAATTACTACGAACATGGTACAATTGTATAATTGTATCATGACTTCGAAAAACAATTTATCTTTATGCCAAAGGTTACCCTGACATTGAAAAGTCGGCCGTTAGTTATACAAATAAATCTTTGTATCAATAATCCTTGTGTTTTATTATTTTATGGTTGGAATTTTATAGCTATAACCAAAATTCCGAGAATCAGAATTAACTTTATGATCAATTTTATGATCTTTGCCTTGGAATTCGGCAAGGTCCTTCCCCCGGTGTAGTCCTAACCCTTTCAGTATAAATGATTTGTGGCTCCAGTGCATTGGCACGCAATGCAAACTTTCTGACGGAGTAATGGAGGCAAGGCAGAGCAGGGCCAGCGGCGCGGGGTAGATAGAGGACGCGGATATCCTTTTCCACATTTTTCGCTTTATAACAATCTTTTTATGTAGCATAAAATCTGTTTTTGGCGTTGTTGGTCGTCTGCCGCCGCCTTTATTTATTGGCCGTGTGCGTGTGTTGTGTGAAAATGAAAATGATAGGCCGCCGCGGAGCTGGAAACTTGGCTGGGACAGAAAGAGAGTCGACCTCCTCCCGGTTGATTAGCTCCCAAAAAGCAGCTGATATATGCGAGCAATTAGGGAGCACCGGGAGGGAGTCGACCGAAATCGGTGCCTAACACAATCTGGCACGGTTATTGAAAACCGACTTCCCCAGTGTGCGTGCCTATGTTATCCTTTGGGAGTCCTTGCCACACTCAGCCTATGTCTCGGAGGAAAGTTTCACGGGACAGTGGAATTCAATTAAATGATAAATTCTGCGGAACAAGTTGGGAGCG